>JAVFBZ010095391.1:9448-25603 GCA_032466195.1 Katharina tunicata | reverse complement strand
TAATTCAATAATCCAATGGGTGCAACAGCCAACTTTCATTTGCGATGAAAGACAATATTTCACACACTAATGGACTTGATGATAAGAGAGACAAACAAACAACAACACATGTGCTTTAATGTAAACTCGTCATGATTAGAGAGAAAAACACATGTGCCATAATGTAAACTCGTTATAATTAGAGTGAAAAACACATGAGTCATAATGTGAATTCGTCATGATTAGAGAGAGACAAACATATGTGCCATAATGTAAACTCGTCATGATTACTGAGAAAAACCACATGTGCCATAATGTACACATGTTATGTTTAGAGTGAAAAACAGATGTGCCATTATGTAAACTCGTCATGATTATAGAGAGAAACACATGTGCGATAATGTAGACTCGTCATGATTAGAGACAGAAAAACAGATGTGCCATAATATAAACTCATTAGGCATAATGCACACACCATAGAGCCGCCGCATTAAACAAACACCTTTGCGGTACAAGAAGGTCGTTACGTATTGGGTCAACCTAGATAAACATTTAATTAAGAAAAAACTCATTTGATAAGTAACTATACCAACGACAAACTTAATTGTTTTATACATATACTAACGATCCTCCGTTCAAAATGTAGAAACACAAATTTCACAGCGAAGAACCTCAGATCTTAAACACATGTGTCATAGTAGAACCTCAGTTTGATAAAAAACACACAAAAAATCCCCAACAACAACAACAAAAAATTTAAAGCATTCCCCCTAAAAGAGTCTCGTTAGACAGATAATGTTTATAACAATTCTAGTTTAGTAAGAACAAGTGGATGTAAATTAACCATACTTGGAAAAGTGTAAATACAGTTTGGACTGATTGCGATGGTAGGCCTATGTTTGTCAGTTCTAGTTTAAAACTCAGTTTAAGTGTGTGTCAAACAGCACAATCGGCAAAATCTTGCGTGATTTCTCGTTATTTGGCTGTTATCAATCGGCCGTAATAGGTGTATGAATGTGTATCAAATGGTACATTTTGTTCGCCGGAAGCCGATTTACCGCTGTATGGACAATGAACACGTAAGAAAATATTGGGTTATCCAGCGAATTTCATATGGCTGCATTATATTTAGTTTAGGAGTAAATTATGTTCTGAATGTTTAACAAATTAAAACTGTGGAATCTGTCTACATTGACAGTTTGACACACAGGCTGTGAAAAAGTTCGGGCTAAAATGGCGATGATCGTATCACGTTCAAGATGATGTGCGCAGTACATTTGATGGCTTTCGAATGAAGACAGCATGTATCACGCTTGTTAATAGAAGATAGTTTTAGCCAATTTTTGTCCAGAGAGTTTTGTTTGTTTGGTTGGTTGATTAATTCATTCACACCGCGGTACGGGACAGGACAGAGCTTAAAACTGGACGCCTCAACAAATAGGCTTCCTGATGCAACTTAGCAGGGCACAGGAAGCTCTGGTCAACCACCCGCTGTTTAGTGAGGAAATCGCCCATCCTAAATTACGAAGAGAAATATGTGACGATCCTTCGGGCGATGCGTGCCAATCTAAGTTTAACGAGAACTGGGTGGTCCAACCTTAGAGTATGGGGGGAAGTTTCACAAAATATTCGTTCATGGAGGGAAACGTGAGTAAACTACATTTTTGTGCAAATCAGTTGTTTACGGAGGAATTTTTACACTGGTAAATGTAGGTTAGCAGAAGATTATGACAATAATATATTACAAAAAAAGGCTATGACAATAATAGTTTATTGACAAAAGTGCATGACAATACTAGATTACCGAGGAAACTGTACGTTAATTATAGGTACTTCCTAAGGTAAGTGTATGGTAGTGCTTGGGATGTAGTGATCGATCAATGCGTACAAAAAATAGACTCGTACCTTTCTCGTGATTTTGACGAAAACATACACAAATGTAATGACAATTCATCTTTGTTGTTGTCGTAGAAATGTTTCCGCAAAAAGTGCTCTAGCGCATGAATCTAATTTTTTTACTAGAAAACATGATCACTCTTTCTAGGTTAACAACAGGATGACCAGTCAATACCTTAGATTTCAAAGACTTGACGGTAGGGAGAATGGTTTGTTTCTCTACTTTAGAATGCAATCAGTGATCACTGTTCGGCAGTTAAGGTAATCATCTATGAAATGCTTAAAGCTCTTTCTTACACATAACAAGAATAAATTAAACAATAAATCAGGACAAATAATGACATTTAAAAAATACAAATAATCTAATTTCAAAACTTTTGTGATTATTGATATTATACTTTTGACTATAAAACATCAAACGTATGTTGTTATTACAGCGTTTCATTGTCATATTCAATGTTTGGCTTTTTGTACAATCCTAAATAATAATATCAAATGTCCCCTAAATTATTTTCAGTCCATTCAGTCTAACAATGGATAAGAACAACAAAACCGGGATGGGGAGCACAAGTTAAGAACACGACAATATTATAACTTACACACGAGCGCTCTCTTCCAAACTTGTTTTCAGTCAAAAAGCATACAGCGCCCCATTTTGTAGCCGTCAAAGTACCATCTGTTTTTTTGACGCAGATTGAACAATCACGGTGGCACACTGCTTTTTATAGGTTGTTGTTGCAATTTTTGACTTTGCAACGAATCTGAAATTCTCACATTAGCTGAACACAAAGCCTTATTTCATTATTATCTTACTAGACATATTATGTGCAACCAAATAGTTTTGTCAATACTTTTGCATTCAAATACAAGTAAATTGCCTGACGAAGACTTAATTTACCGAATGTCACTGCTCAAAGCGAAGCCTTTTCCTGACACAACCTGTATACTGACGGTGGTCTATTTCAAATGGAAGCATCCTTCGGAGGAGAAACAATGTTAATAGAAGATAGTCCAGAATTAAAAGATCAAAGCACTAGATCTTCTCATAGTCGGTTATGTTGGCCAGAAGTCCTTTGGAAAACGCTTTTCGATGTTTATCTATCTTCAATGTTCGTCAACCATATCTTTCCGGTTTACTTTTTCCCGATCTCGCAATGTATAGCTCTGCAAGCTTGCATTTGAGGTGGTGGGAAAATGTTACAGAAGAAGCAAAGTTCAGCAGCCGTAGGATTATAAGGCCGCCACTGTTGATACGGCTGCTTCTTAACTGAAAGAAGAGAAAAATGGCAACAATTATTTATAATTTATCTTTTCGGTAACTTCGATAGGAAACCATGAACCGATAGAGCTGGCGTATAGTCTTTATCGTTATAAACATTAAATTTTCTTTATTTCCCAATTGTCGGATAAAACCATTCTTCAAAAGAAATTCAAATTATAGAATTTCTTCCGGTTTTCAGTTATTTTACAGTTGCATGGGCTGTGTAAATGAGGCCTTTACAGTGTGACTATAGACGGTTTATTTCAGGAACAATCCGTACCAAATTTCGATCTGTCCTTTTGGGTTAACAGAAAGTTCACAGATTAATCAATATACCTATATGACAAATGCTCTCTTTGAGAGGGTTGAAAAAACGTACATCCCTTAAGATTTTTTCAATTCATGGGTAATTAAAAACAACTAAATTTAATAAAACTGACCGTAAACTTCGACTTTAAGTTGGCACGGACATAGGTTAAAACATAACTTCTTCACATTGGCTATATTTAAATGACGGTGAAATATCCGAAACATCTGTTTTGACAGACCTTTTTGGTGCAACGTCATTAACTGTTTTCGATGTCCCTGGAATCTGACAGATTTGCCACGGTAGAGACAGCTGTCAAAGGAGTTTATTCTGATAGAGAAGAACCTTGGTGAGGACTCGCTTGTTACGGGGTTTAATTTAAAACAAACCCAGACAGGGAGGATAGATGGATAATAACTTCGTAATTGACGTTTTTCGCAGTGTGTACGGATTTTTATTACCGTCTTGAAGCTCGTACATCACTTCGCCTGCGTCTCAGGGTGTGTAATAGTATCGCAGAAGAATCTAGCTACACAAACAAGTATACCATACAAGAGCCTCACAACACAAAAACATATACCATAGTATTTATATCCGTATCACAAATACATGTATCAAAGAAGAACCTAGCTACAAGACATGACATCATTAAACAAATATATATACCATAAAATAACCTCATAACAAAATATATGTAGCAGAAATGGCATTATTAAACAAATACATATGCCATAAAAGCACATAAATGCACCGGAAATCATAATTGCACAAATACATATACCAATAAAAAAAACCTCATAACGAAATATATGTACCAGAAATAACATCATTCAACAAATACATGTATGGAAAAAGAACCTCATAACGAAACGTATCTACAAGAAATTACATCATTAAACACATACGTATACCATAAAAGAACGTCATTACGAAATATATGTACCCGAAATGACATCATTAAACAACTACATATACCATTAAAGAGCCTCATTACGAAACATAGGTAACAGAAATGACATCATTAAACAAATAAGTATACCATAAAAGAACGTCACTTCGAAATAAATGTACCCGAAATGACATCATTAAACAACTACATATACCATTAAAGAGCCTCATTACGAAACATAGGTAACAGAAATGACATCATTAAACAAATAAGTATACCATAAAAGAACGTCATAACAAAATGTATGTACAAGAAATGACATCATTAAACAAAGACATATACCATAACAGAACCCCATCACGAAATATATGTACCAAAAATGGCACAATTAAACAATTACATACCTATAAAGAACCTATTAAGGAAATATATGAACCAGAAATGATACAATTGCACAAATACATGTACACCATAACATAACCTCATAACGAAACATATGTACCAGAAATGACATCATTAAACAAATACGTATGCCATTAAAGAACCTCATAACAAAATAAATGTACCTGAAATTACACCGTTAAACAAATACGTATACCGCAAAGAACCTCACTACGAAATATTTGTACCAGATAAATGGCATCATTAAAAAAAATACATATAACAAATACAAACATATAAAGAACCTCATAACGAAATATATGTACTAAAAATTACACCATTAAACAAATACATATACTATAGGAGATCCTCAACCTATCAGAAATGATGTCATTAAACATATACGATAAAAGAACCCGAAGCGATACATCGAACAATGAATTGTTTACCAATAATAAGTTAAGGTTGGTCATTAAAAAGTTTTTAAATTCGACCAGAATTCGAATTGATATGAAAAGGTCGACTGTTGGGGTCTAACATAAAACTTGCTCTTTCTGTTCATATTAAATACACCCTGATAGCCCAATCAATAAAGAAGAGCCACGATTGCACTTCACTGACAACGAGCACTACAAAGATACACGGCGTAAAGTGTATGGCAAGAATGGTGTTGCTGACCGGACACAGGCACACGTCGCCACAACATTCGCCCGTAAACAGGCTTTGTAAGAAAGAAGCCCCATCTAACCTAGTGATACTGTCGTCCTTCGGGAATTACAGCTTGATGAAAAGAAGCAATCCTGCAAACTACAGCTTGATGGAAGAACAAATGCCGCAAACAACATTTTTATGAAAAGAATCAATCCGGCAAACTACAGCTTGACGGAAGAAGCAATCCAGCAAACTACAGCTTTATGAAAAGAAGCAATCCGGCAAATAACATTTTTATGAAAAGAAGCAATCCGGAAAACTACAGCTTAGTGGATGAAGCAATCCAGGAAACAACAGCTTTATGAAAAGAAGCAATCCGGCAAACTACAGTTTTATGAAAAGAAGCAATACGATAAACTAGAGCTTGGTGAAAGAACCAAAACTCCGGCAAACTAGAGCTTTATGAAAAGAAGCAATCCGGCAAACTACAGCTTTATGAAAAGAAGAAATCCGGCAAACTCCAGCTTTATGAAAAGAAGCAATCCGGCAAACTACAGCTTTATGAAAAGAAGCAATCCGGCGAACCACAGCTTTATGAAAAGAATCAATCCGGCAAACTACAGCTTTATGAAAAGAAGCAATCCGGCAAATTACAGCTTTTTGAACAGTCAGTCTAATTATCGGTGTTGACATAAAATGCTTTGTAGATACACACTCTTGATGTGTAATAAAATATTCCAACGCAAATTTAAATCGCAAATCTGTGCTTTGGCTAACATTAAAAGCCAAACAAGTCGTTTAGAGTAGACCACCATTGTGGCTTGTAGCAGGGTTTATATTAATCTGAACATGTGAATAAGTAGTATATGTGCATTTAGTGAAGGGCTTACTATTATTCATAAAATTATTACGATTTCATTGCAAGGCTACAAAGAAAAACTTAGTGTATTTTTCGAGTTGTATCCCTAAAAGTGCAATAGCTATAAAACCAAATAAATCAATCCATCTACGAAAATAGACCTTGTGCTGAAAATCTGTGCCTCATTTTCTTTACGTTTTGCTTATAACGATCACAGTAGACGATTTTGTTTTATGCAATCTTAGAAAACCGTAAAAAAACGCAAAAGATTCTTTCAAAACACATTAAAAAAATCTAGGATAAACTTAGAAAAACTGAGACATAGTTTTCTATCCCATGTTGTGCTCTTCGAAATGCAACAAAAAATGAAGATTCTACGATTAATAGTTTTCAAGAAATAAGCAAAAAAATTAGAATCTGCCAAAACCTGAAATGCCCGAAAAAGGCAACTGAAGTTTGTCTACTGTCTACATTGGAATGATTGATGCTTGGGTGGGTTATTGGAAGTCAATGGATCTATTGAGCACCATATAAGACAGAATACACAATGACCTAATGAACTTCATTCCTTCATATATTTGATAAAATGTTCTATAACCCGTGTCCATTTTACCTTTCAAACCTTGTCCCACGACCAGTCTCTAACAGAACCAATCGTTTTTTAAGGAATTCTAATGATTTATCTACTCATTTTTGTCTAACTCATTTATATGCAAATTCATTTATACTTTACAGTGTTAACTTATGGAATGAGTTGGACATTGACATTAAATTACCTCCTAGTTTACAAGTGTTTAAATTACGTCAAGCGATGGATGACATTATTCCTCCAAACTATAACTATACAGGGGATCACCTAGGCCAAATACTACACCCTGGTCTAAGATTGTGTTGCAGTGATTTAAGCGCACACAAATTTCAACGCTTTATTTCTGGTGATCCTTCGAGCATTATTTGTTAAATTGTCCTTTGTTTACAAGAATCAGACGTGATTTTTTACATCTTCTTTTACAATTTGACGAGAACGTACTTTTAGTTGAATACCTTTTGTATGGATCTGAGCATCTTTCTATTGATATAAATATTACTATTTTTCTTAATGTTCAAAGATACCTGATCACAATCGAACGCTTACATACTGTTTATAATGGTATTATTTTATCTGATATTTTCTTATACGTTATACCATTGTATACTTAAAAAAGAACTACATGCAGGCACTGATTGCACTACGGTATGTAACTAATTATAACTGCCCTGATATGATATGTACATACGTTTAATATATGTACTTACATGTACATTTATGTTAATTATTAAGAGCAGCACTGTCACATTTATTTACCATAGGCATGCACTTCCTACACGATATTTATATTTATAAGAGTTTTATGAAATTATATTTTGATAAAACTGAATTTTGTTATTTTGTCATCGGGAGAGATGTTCACGTAGGCCTGTTAAGCCTCTTCGTCAATCCTTAACGTCAATACAATATTGTTTAAACCATGAACTTCATTCATTCTAATCTATTTGATAAGAAGGGTTCTTTACAAGTGCGATTATCACTCAACACCTTCTCACTAGTCATTATCAACGACTTGGAACAAGCTCATGGAATAGTAAATTATTTATTATTTCTAATGAGAATTTCAAATCAGTTTTTACGCTAGTATAAAGTTTGAATACTTGTCTTTTAATCTACACAATGAAACATTTGTGCTCAATCTTGAGCCAATCGGTCCAACAAGACCGTAACACCTTTAGAACAATAATGCATTGACAATGCATCTTTGCATTATAATAGAGGATCAAACCAACCATCGAGTCTTTAACTCAAAACTGACTGGCCATTTTTTTGTCAACCGAAACAGTTATCCCGGTGTTACGTTTATAGCGAGTAAGTTTATAACAAATAAAGTGGTAATGCTTCACGATTTTAAACGTTTTTTCTACCTACTTTTTTTAACGAATTCAAATTGAATTAGCCCTGTGATACATTCTTGCTTTGTTTAATCAATTGAAGGTATAATTTAGATGATTCATTCGCCGACGCACAGTTTGTTTTTTGGGGAAACAGTACTATATATATGATAACAATAAAAATGGCTTGTCATTACATTAGTGTCTTCTTCTAAATATCGAGAACTATATAACCTAATTTAGTAAGGCCATCTTTGCTATTGTCGTACTGTAAACTGTGCACTTTGAGAATAAACAGTTTGGCTAAAACATGATATAAAATTAAACAAAATTAAACAAAGATTTAATAACAAGCCAGTAAGAGGTAGAACAAGTATAATAACATGAAACAGTATACCACGAAACCAGTTATACTCCTACTCTCCAACTGCGCGCAGCGATAAGTGTTCTTAGACGTAACACGAGATGGTCAATCAATACCTAAGGTTACACCGTACTTATGAATATTTCACTTATATTTCTGCGCGCCAGCTCAATGGGTGTGGAAAACCACCCAAAGCGACGCCGGCAAAACAAAATAGAACACGGCACAATACATTTTCCTGATACCACTTAGCTCAGAGAGCACCAGGGCATAGTATGAACAACGATTCGATGTAAAATATAACATTACTGTAAAGTCAAGATGACTTGTTAAATTTGAAAACGATGCCTACCTGGAAACGTTGCCAATCAATATACAAAAGCTATTATTGGTTTGTGGTGACTTATATATCTGTATTAACCCTAAACTATCAACCGTGCATGGTAACGCCTAATTCACCGCCTGATTGTTATATTTAGACAAACCTAACAGATTTACAAAGTTGCCTAATTAAGAGACTGATTAATGTAAATTGGCTCTCAGCAGGATGGTTGTATTCTGGGAGCACATTGCTGTTAGCCAGAGGGCCGATGTAAACCTATAGATGTTCGTACCCCAGTATTTTCAAAGTGCATTCAGAATTAGTACGACTTCGTTCAAAAGAATGACGAAGCATTTTGTTCCTTTGCATGTATCAGAGGGCATTTTCGTGTACTACTTTTAAAAACGTTTTGGTCGCAATTTATAGTGTTTCAATCAACTATTTGCTTCAAATATTTATCTAATCAAGGCATAAATCACGTTGAAACAAATGGCTTCAAGGCAACATTATGTGTATAAAAATATTTTTCTCTATCCCGGTTATAATTTCACCGGTATTTGTCTTTCTGTTTTTATACAACAATGAGTGTAGCTTTTTCGGCAATCTAACGAATATTATAAAAATTAGGAATAAATAAAGTCAACTATTGACCTATACTGTATACCGGTGAAGTTTTTTTTTTACTTAAATGCGGATTTACAACACGCTTAAGTTTTTGTCGTATAGCTTTAATTTTCCGAACAATTCGTGTAGATTTTTCGGTAATCTAATGAATATTAAAAAATAAAGAAAAATAAATTCAACTTTTGACCAAGAATAGGCCTATATCAGTGAACGTCTTAATTGGAGTCGGATTTACAACACGCTTCACTGCCTATTTAATTATCCGCGTTAATTTGGAAAAAGACAACTACGGGTCGTCTACACAGTATAGGCTTTGTCATCTAAAATAACTCGAATATAAATACAGACTATTAAAGTAACACACGTTAATTATATCCTTTGCGATGACATTCCGTTTACTCAAACAAGTATTAAGTGTTCTATATCCATATACTTCAATCTAGGCCACAAAATTCACCCGTCAAGGCGACAGTAAACTAAATCATGAATTAACAACGACAAAACAATGGATAAAGACTCACAACACTCAGCCCTATACAACACTTGTTAGGCACAGGCAACGTCACGAATCGTTTACGCAAACCAATGTTCTTAAGTCATTACATTATAAATGCACCCAAATAAATCACTTCTGAGTTAATTAATAGTTTTAATTATTTTTCTTGCGTTGGTTTGCTACAGCTAGTTAGATTTTTATACAACAATACGCAAATGTAAAAGATTGTTCGAAATCTTAAATATTAGACTTTAAACGCTGTATATGGTATAACAGCTCAAAAGACGATTTTGTTTACAGTAAATAAAAAAAAACAGTTACGATTTTAGTTGCCCGGATGGGTTTATAATCTTAAAATGGGTTAAAATGCATGAAATAACATGGGATCGATGTACATCTAAACCTTCACCATCTTGCCAATACCTACACAGAGATTTACAAAAATACAAAGCGAACAGCATCGAATGAAACACTTAGACCGGGCGTAACATTTAACACATTTTTATTTAAGGGGCCAAATTATCTTTAGGTGTTCGTTAACAGTTACAATTATAAGCATTCGAACCTACTGACACAGTAAGCCATTACGTCTTTCTCGCAATAAAACAGATATAACAACAGCTTATGGGATAAATAGAAAATTCTAGATCCTATAGTTTTACAAGTGATTCAGTTACGTCACTGTTTAGGCTGTTTGATTTTCTGTTTACTTATAAAAAAATACACTATTAATTTCTTCGATATATGAGAAGACTTAACCAAATTCTCAGCTGCCATTGCTTACCCATTTCAGGTTGATCTGCCTTCACATTTATGGACGAAGCTATGATCACAAGTAGGCCCAAGGCGATTAACATATAGCGGGTAGACATCTTGAATACCGAAGTGTCGTCTCCTCCTTATAACTGATCACTTGTATTAGTAAACCAGACAGTAGGACGGACTATATACCATGGCAATCACGTGGCCTTTAGAACTTAATTACTGCTGGAAGTTTTGGAAATAACGTGAGCAGAAAAAAACAATAACTCACGAAAAAGAAAAGTACACGAAAAAAAATAAGACCGATTTAATATGTAACAGTGACGACTTTATTTGACTCATAAATATGGATTTGCGTAAGGATTACGTTTTGAACTTTTTTCTTATCTATTTTATCACCATCAAATAAAAGATAAGATTAGACGACAGCTTCAAACAAGTAATGTAAGGGAAAATAGGTTACCATAGAATACGGCAGAGAAATTTGATTGGGCTGCGTCCCAGCCAAATTGTCCCCGGTATAAGCTAAGCTAATCTGTGCAAGCCTACCAAGATTAATCCGGTAAAAACAGCGAATATCGATACAAAACATGCTTTAGTTTATTCACTTGGCGTGGTCGTTAGCTAATTTAGTTCTGACTTGTATGAATAGTTATGAAAAACTTGTATATATTACGTCACTGGCATGACCCAGGGTGAATCGTGACACCAATTACATAGTTCATAACAAACTAGCTCTCTGTTCTTTACAAAGCATAATAGCCCGATTATACTTTTATGCAACGACTTTAAAGGTAGAATACCGCAGAATTTCGGACAAAAATCGACTGAAACGAATTTAATCGGGTTTTCTTTATTATGCTAATATGGTCCAAAGTATAAGCTATCAGAAAACATCAACCTCGAGAATGTGCGATATACCGTATTAAAATAATAATAAAGTTTGTAAAATCTATAATTCGGGTCGCATTATAGATTTTCGCATTATAGATTTTACAAACTTTATTTTTATTTCAATACGGTATATCGCACATTCTCGAGGTTGGTATTTTCTGAAAGCTTATACTTTGGGCCATACTAGCAAAATATATAAAACCCGGATTAATTCGTGTCAGTCGATTTTTGGTCGAAATTCTGCGGTATTGTACCTTTAATTTTAACACTTACGAAGTTAACATTAAAACAAAAAACATAAATCATAGTGACGTTTGTTATCAATTATTTTACTTCCCACTAAAAATCGTATAAAATACTATTGAGTTGCTTTAAAAAGTGTTAACTTAAACATGACTCATTGTAACTAGAGAATCTAATCATCCGCCCTTCCGTCGAGCCTTTGACAGCAAGAAATCGATTGGCCATCTTGTTATGGACCATCAAAAAGTTTTCCCTACTAGCGCGCATTTTTTGTTTGTTTGTTTGTTTGATTGGCAGTTTAACGTCGTACTCAAAGGTATTTCATTTATATGACAACGGATTCTCCACTTCTTCATCTGCTCTACTCATTACGGCGGAAAACCGGGGGAAAACATCGAGAAAACAGCCTCCGCGATTGCCGAAGTCACCTCGTGTGGCTCCCTCATATACCGCAAGTCCACTGGGAGGCTTGAACCCGTGCGGTACATCGAAGGAGGATCTACAGTCAGACGCGCTAACAACTGAGTCACGGCGCGGGCCCTTTTTTTAAAATAAGTTTACAGCTAATTGGTTATATTTAACGATTCTCTATGGGTTTTTTTCCTGCCTTTTACTGGCTCCTAATTCAATCAACAACTTTTTTGCTCTGTTTAATTTTAAATCTGTTGGTAGTAAAATTGGCACGATTCATGCTCTGGCGCACTTTTGTTTTGCGGAAACAGTTCTTCGACAACAACAAAGATGGCTTGTCAGTACATTGGTGCTGGTATTTTTCTCAATCCTTAGAAAGGTACGAGCCTATTTTAGTGTGTAACATGGCTCATTTGTATAAAACGGTCTATTAATACATTCCGGTGACGCATCTTATATGTAATCACAAGACATTTTGAATAGCTGTTAATGCCATGTTGCTAGGCTGCTGGCCCTTGATCTTATTAATCGACATACACTCGGAAGTCATCGAATGTACTGCGCACATCATCTCGGACGTGATGTTATCATCGTCATTTTGACTGGTACTTTTTCACAGCCTGTGTGTCAAACTGCCAATGTAGACAGATTCCACAGTTTTCATTTGTTTTACATTCAAAACATTATTTACTCCTTAACTAAATTTTGTACATATTGAAATTCGTTCGATTACTCTATGTTTTCTTATGTGTTCATTGTCCATACGGCGAACAAAATGTAAGATTTCACGCATATTTAAACACCTGTCACGGAATAACGGGAAATCACGCGAGGTTTCATCGATTGAATCGTCGTATGAAACAATTTAGGCTCTTTCACGTGACCTGATTCTCTTGTTGCATTGGTCGTTTCCACCTAATTTTATGCTAAATAGTTCTATTTTATTTCTATGCTGTATTCTGGGTGCAGAATACATCTGTTCTGTTCTTTACACTCGTCGTTAAATAAAGGTTAACAACTTCATTTTATGACTCGATTAGTGCTTAGCGTAATGTACGCACATTAAATGAAAGGAAACTGGAATTGATCTATTTTAATAATTTGATCAGAACAATCAGAACCATATATATGTATATATTTTTGAAAAGCTTGGATTCCGAATATTGCAAATATGTAAAGTTGGTGAAGATCAACTATTATTAATAAAATGATTATAATTTGACTACAAGTCGACAGTGCAAAAAACAGTGTATTTTTCGACTCCTATTCCCCGAAGTGCAATAGCTAAGACACCAAATAGATGAATTAATCTACTAGAATAAAACTTGAACTGAAAAACATAGCCTCAGTTTCTTTATTTTTTGCTTAGAACTATGGAAGCTTATATCGTCCATTCTCGATCTCGATCAATCGAAATGCATAAAAGGAAATAGAAAAACGCAATTTTTTATATGTAAATCTCGTGGTTTCCTCAGTTTCTCTATTTTTTGCTTAGAACGATCACAGTAGAAATTTTTGTCTATACAACCTTACAAAAATCTTTGGGAACATATTTTAAAAAAAATATAGGATGAACCTCGAAAACCGAAAACCTTGTTTTAAAGCCCATGTTGTGCTCTTTGTAATGCAACAAATTTGAAGTTGCTACGATGAATAGTTTTTGAGCAAAAATGTCTTTAAATCTACAATCCGCCAAAATCTGATATGCCGGAAAAGGCAATTAAAAAAATATAGGATGAACCTCGAAAACCGAAAACCTTGTTTTAAAGCCCATGTTGTGCTCTTTGTAATGCAACAAATTTGAAGTTGCTACAATGAATAGTTTTTGAGCAAAAATGTCTTTAAATCTACAATCCGCCAAAATCTGATATGCCGGAAAAGGCAATTAAAGTTTGCCCACTGATCTACATTGGGACGACTGGTGCTTGAATGGGTTTTCTCACAGTGGTTGGTTGATTGGAAATCAATAGATCTCGAGTATCATATTAGGTAGATAACCCACTAAGCCGACTGACTTCATTCAGTCTAACCTAGGTTATATGATCAAATCACTTAGCACATTATCACTTAACATTTCATTTTCAACGACTTGAACAAGTTCACGTAAAACTACATCATTTGTTTTTACTAGAATATTGTTTAAATACTTAGTTATCTATTAATCTGAGCAATACTTTTTTTTGCAATTTTGAGCCGTTAGGGTCCAGCAAGCCTTTCAGTATCGAAAGTCGACAATCTAGTCCAATGTTTAACGAATTAAATCACGTGAGGGTTAGAACTTTTGCGTAAAATGCATGTGTTCATTGAATAAACAAGTCCACACTGCGAGACATACCCCGTGGCCTGCAGGAAATACGAATCCTGTGGCTGCAGGCACAAATGTCGAGGTGTTGAGGCATGTGTTAATAATACCTACCTCAAGACCTTGGCATGTATGCTGTGTGTATGTTCAAATAAATACGAATCATGTGGATGCAGGCTTTGAAGCATGTATTATTAAAATATGTCTCAAAGCCTTGACATTTTGTGCTGTGTTCATTTATAAACTCACATTTTAAGAAAACCATGGTAAAATTGAAAATTCCGGCTCCATAATGACTTGCGTAGTACTATTAGGTATATATTGCCCAATTTTCAGAACAATCCTAACATTATTGACAGAGAAATAGTCCATTTAGTTAGTGTTACACCAACAAGAACAAGAACAACAACAAAAGCGCCAACAAGAGAGTGAGTAAGATCTAGACCCCGTTCACCAAGGGGTAAAAAAGTCGAGTTGGCCCGCTGCATGTACACCACAGAGCTTCGTCGCATTTCGAATATGGATAAGTAGTTCCGAACATGTAAGTTAGTCAGAGGGTCCATTTCTTCTAGTTCTTGATACGTTTGTTGTAAGCAAAATACTTATAGATTCCATAATACACACAGATTCCATAACCTAAACAATTATCAAGAATTGTGATATATTTACTTATTTGATATGCGTTTAACTTCGTATTCAAAGGTATTTCACTTATATGGCAACTTTGCGTTGCCGGTGTATGGTGGAAAACCGGAAAGAAACCTCATTAAAACCATCCGGCGAACTCCGCAGCCACCGGAAAACTTCCCTTATATACCTAATCAAAAATAGGGAAGGCTGTCATTACTGTTTACCCGTTAAGTACCCATGTACACGGCCTAAAACACAAATCAATAAATCAGCATCAATTAACATTTTTTCCACCTCGTTATCTGTATTGTAATTTACGTGTAAAGTTTTATTGTTTCCTTTTTGAAAGATATTTCTGTAAAAATAGATGCTCAATTTGTGGCCTTTGAATGATTTTACAAAAGGTAAACTTTAATACCTCTTTATGGCGATATATTAAAAAGCAATTGTGCGAATTTGATTACTTCTCAGGTGGAAGTTGTTAAATAAGTTATTCGAATGACAGATCATAATGAACACAGATAATAACTCTATTTAAGACAATAATTATCTATAAATCTTAAAAAATGTGCTTTGTTCGCCATTATTTTTCTAAAGGCTTGGCTTTAGAAAGGTGGTGGGCGAAAATATATTTTCCACGAGCCAATTAAGGATTGACGTAATTTATTAAACGTTCATTATAGTATGAACGAAAAAACGAGGTGCAAACTGTATGATGTACAAAAGTATGCACTTCGGTACAATTGAGAACAACACATACAGCGATACAAATTCGTAGAATCCAGCCCCAACTTAACAGAGACCAGGGATTCTTCATACCATCAGCCTACACTGAGTTAATGGCTACCACCCGCTGCTGATCATTCTTTTATCCAGACCAAGCCCATTCATATGCTGTTTGTTTTCAACTGTTAATAATTTAATAGTTACATTTCATGTATATGCTATTTACAGCTATGTT
>JAVFBZ010095280.1:0-24043 GCA_032466195.1 Katharina tunicata | reverse complement strand
ATGTGTATCACTACTTTCTAGAGCTTAACTTACCTGCAATGGTTTTGTGTTTATTTGTTAAAGTTTTGACAGACAACGAGCATTTAAAGGGTGAACGAGTGGCTGGAGGAAGCTTCCTATGTCAATGAGCTCTCGGATCTCAACAGTACCGGAAAGCTGATTAGACCTTAAGTTTAGCGTAACACTTCAATCAATCAAACAGTCTTAAAAAGTCGAGTTTCATCCGGAGTTGAACACAATCATCACACAATCGTGTAAGTTTTTTCAAAACAATAAGCAAGTTTTCTTATTCCCAGAATTAAGATAGACGATGACGGTAGGGAGACTATTATTGTATTATTGAAGAGCGCGAAGATGCCTTGACAGCGGATATACATGTAGATAACGCCATAAGCTATTCGTCAAATGAAGTTTACATCTAATATTTATACAATATGCGATGGAAAACAGGTCATATGAGAGTGAACTAGTTTCGCCCTTAGATACAGCACCGAGAGGCGAAAACGGACATCTCACAGGAACGTCACCTTGAACCGTAGACGGCCTCGAAATAAGACAAGAGACAGTAATCGAGACTGGTAATGACAAAGGAAACGCCGAACATCAAACAAACCACAAGCTCACTGTAGTTACCATATTTGTTGTAACGACCGAGGTTCCACAGTAGGCCTATTAGGCCGGCTAGATGAGGTTACCTCGGCATAATGGTAAGTAAGCACGCACCAGTTGACAGTGTAGGCTTCTGGTCAGTTTCCCCACACCACTGAACTTTGCTGGATGCTATTGCGTTTTCTGAGCTTCTACCACTTTCCCTCCACCAACAAAGCTGGCCAAAATTGTCGTCAGCATAAAAGTTGAGTAAAAACATCAAATATAAAAACAATAAAACAAAACAGAAAAGATGGCGAACAAAGAACATTAAAACAATAAATTTTGCATAACGGTTTGTAAGAGGTTTGTATTCTAGCTTTTACAACCTTTACAACCTTTACAAGATTAGACAAGGATAAAATGATCTATGGAGTCAATATTTCCTACTTTGTCATACAGCTACTGGGATTTAGTGCTTCAGTTTAACATAATTCCTCCTTTGAAAGTAAAGTTTTTATCCGGAAGTAATCCTCGGAACCAAGGCCGTTGCTGTTTAAGATTTCATAGATTTTATTCGAATTTGGGATTGGTTAAGCGAAAAAACTTTCATGCACAGCATCAGGTATTTTTAGATACACGTGTATCTGTACCTTCTTGAAATGGAAACAGCGCAAAAAAGTATCTTATTGTGTAAGATTGCCGTCTATGGTTCGATTAAATTCCATTCACATGATAGGATTTGCAGTATCTAATTTATGCGATTCTCCAGTTAAGCGGCCTTTTGATTAGCCAATCAAAGCATTGTAAACAAAGGGGAATCCCCTGCATTTTTTGCCTCGAATCGCAGCATTTGAATCCACATTTAGCAACTAAGCAGGCGCTAAAACTTACGTGTATAATGAACATTAAACCTTATACCAGTAGTTCCTCAGATCAGAGTCAAGTAATACAGATTTTGGGAAAATCCGAACAAGGGAGGTATGTTGGTAAAGATAGTACATGTTGGCTTTATTATGCCGCCATCAGTTAAACATTCTTGTACCATGGGTAACTGTTAGAATATGTATAACTGATTATTGAATACTAAAGCCAAAATATATTAGCTACACTAACACGATTTTCTTGTATGGAGTTTCTCTTATAGTAGAAAACCTTATGTCGCGAGAGCATTCTAGGTATGCCCAATCAATAAAAGCAAAATATTCAGACGCGTGGTAACAGCAGGAAAACCGCTTTATTACCTTAAACATATTGTCGATCAACTGAAAGGTTTTGTTCTAAAACTAAGCAAAACCCCGATCTAATTTGCCAATGTTTATAAACCACTCCTCGTATTAAACGATATTGTTTGTAATTATAAACATTAATTGATTTTAATGCATTCGATATAAAGTCTCTGTCCACAGAGGAGACACGTTAAGTGCTTAGTCAACTTAGAAACAACTGTCAAGAGCAAACCACTAATGGTGCACAAAATAATCTGTTATAGCCACAGCATAGAGGCAACCGTTTGGCACTCCTGTGAACGCTAATTTTAATATGATATTGTTCTGTTTACGACTGGTTGATTGGTTGATTGGTGTTTGACGGCAGTGTCTCCTAAAGCAAACATTGACACTAATACAATCAGAACGTTATGAAACCACTTTATATAATACCTTTGCTAGAAAGATCATGTCTCTTCAGCGATTAAGGACCGATAGCGTTGATATAAACTGGAAACAGTCTGATCTTGACCAGAGAGCTACTCTGGTTGCGAAAAATATCTCAAAGCAACTGTTTTTTTTAATTTATGGTTTACGCCGTACTTATGTTTAACCAGTTACTAGACAGTTGGTCCAATTGTGGTTTATATTTTGGACAATTCACTTGGGACGATCTAAGACAGAAAATATCTTAATTAGTATTCAGTGGAATGTTCAATTATTTCAGCACATACAACTGGCTCCATTAACCTGCGGTGGGAACTGATCGTTAATTATCTTAGACTGATGTGATTCCCTCTGGAAGATAATCATCTATATCACATGAGAACTTGCCAATCCCAAAAGGCTTAGTATTACTGTGACTGATTCGAACTATGTGAATTCATGGGATATAGTTAAACCGTTATACCGATACTCCGGAATCCTGGGATTAGGCATATGGTCTCAGGTTGAATGAGTTTTAATCGATATAACTTTAACTTTGATTAGATTGATCATAGGCTGAGCATATTAAGGATTTCTGAACCTTCAAACACGTTCTTTTTATTTTATTTTCATAATCATAATGTTCAGTTGCTGCTTGTCCAAAAAGGTATGAACTTTAGACCATATCTATGTTGGACCATATCACCATCTAGTTTTGTTTTTAATTGATAGCTTTAACTTTATAAAACATTTAAATAATCCAGCTCAGATATTTTGTGAGCAAAATATACCCGAAACCTGATTAACACTAAGCTTAACTTTGGATGATAAAAATTATTTAATTCTGTCAATCATTTGAACGGTATCATTGTCAATCTCTTAACTAGAATCGTTACATGTTTGTTTATTCTAAATGACTAAAGACAGGACTTGTTCCTTTCAAACATTACAACGTTGTCAAAATGGAATTGAGAAGGGTGTTCACTATTATTACATGAAAGTTTGACCACGCCTGTCCTTACAAGAAGAATGTTGACTCCTGGAATTTGTCAAATAAATTAGTATAATTTTGCAGTTAAATGTTTACGGTGTTAACAGTTGCCAAAGTGGGTTTACCAAAAATAAATCGCCAGTGGCACATACAGAGGTGTTATAACTTACCATGCGGTTGACACTGTCATTGGCCAATTGATTATTTTATTCTTCTTTTAAAAATATGTTAGGTCACCCATGTTATTTGAAGGTTTCATCAGGGACACTCTCAAGGCTAATTTCATTCATGCAACGAGCTTAATAGATCTGGGTTGGGATTGTCCTTTCATTATCGGCTTTCAAAACAGTTTGGTGATTAGGAACAGAACCCGTCTACCCATTGTTAAAATGTTGACATTCGAGGATTGATTTGATTAGTAACTTTATGACACGAACAGGTGAGCTGACTGAAGCGGTGGTTACACGGGCAACGATTGGTGGGTCTGAACCGGTTCTGATCCGGTATACACGGCACGAAATGTGGACTAAATCTGAATCGGATCAGAGTAGTGGTATATAATTTGATAGCACCTTGCAGGAGATAATTGTACACTATTTTGATAAAAAACGAAACCTTCTTTAATAATTGGTCAGTTGCCGTTACGTCTAATAAACGTCAACATATAACTGGAAGCAGAATATGGGAAAATATTTATTCTGTTTATTGAAGATTTTAGGTTGTACTCTCGGGTACTTAAAGGACGCCGGTGCATTCCATCTGTGAACCGTGACAACCAAATAATATGAAGCCAGTTTAAGTGTTGTTTTAGAAAGTGCGGGTATGACAGCATGACTGCAACGTCGAAACATACTACCAGAGAGCTTGTATATCAGAACAGAGAAACACATTTCTATGTATTTAAGTGCATTGCGTTGTCAAACCGATAGTGTTATTTACATTTTTTCCGTTCGAATCTGTCAGTGTTTAATTAATAACGGTTTCTCCGTTGTAATTTATAAATGAACAGAAAACGGGTTTGCCTAACAACAAATGCCGATAACATAAGCAGACCATATTGACAAAACGTGCATAAGTTAAATCTGATGGAATGAGGTGACTTCTAACAAAAATATCTTTATACTTTCTCTTAGAAATTGGCTGATAATTTGACGGAATGAACAATCGATACAAGAGACACGCAACTCTTGAATTGCATTGTCCCTACACTTTCGGTCCCTAGGGAAATTGTTCAACACGAAAGGCGCTATCGGACAAGAAGTAATTATACGCTTAATTCTAATTTGTATTTATAATAAAGCCCACTTGGTTTATTATTTTTTGGTGTTAAATATTTTGTGTTGAATATTTAATAAACAGTTTCTACTTCATTTTCTTCTATCTGCTTAGTGAAAATAGAAACAAGTAAATATTTATATTTTAACACTGTCAATTTACATTGGCATGAAAGTATTAAAAATAAAAACCTATAACACCGTAGGCCTAGCGGTCAAAACTAGCCATTAAATGTACTGATTGCCTGACTAATTTATTGCGCCCAGGAATAAATTGTTTACTTCACGCACATAAAACTCAAGAACTAGCATTGGTTTTATTTTAGAGGGAGTTACATGTATCGTCATCTATAAGGCGGCACTCGGAAACCTTAAAAGGCTTTTCTATTTCCGATTGGCAAAACGTTGTACTTAAACCTACTTGTTATTTGGCATCTTTGAAACCATTATCTTTGGTGTCTTTTTAAAGGTTGCTTCTGAGATATTCTTATTGCTCGCTGAACTGGCCGGTCGATTTAGACAATGTTCTGGAGTTCGGTTAATAGTTAATTATGTTTTAGCTCGGTGAGTTCAGGCAATTTATAGCCCAAGAAAAGTTCAAAACCGTGCTACAAATTTGGATGTACCATATATTTGTTCGTCGAAATCCTTAACAGCTTAACAAGTACACGTCTGGCGACACTTGATACACCGATCAAGCAAACAAGTACATGTATTGTTAATTTGAAAGATATGTAGAAGAGCGCTGAAAAGACCACAGAGATATCGACGGTTTTTATTTGTACATTCACGACAAATCCCTTCTTAATTGGTTTACTGAACATTGGCTACATTTTCTATCATGTGACTACCATTTGTCATTTAGTCCCCGGATCCCACACAAACCGCACCAAAGTAACTAGCTGATTGATTTACTGACCTAACTGTGAATTTGGATAACTTGAACTAAATTACAAGCAGTTTCAGTCTGTTATGACTAATCATCCACACTTATAACGAAGGCAAACGGAATGAGTGATTGTGGTTGTGGAGTTTGCGGGTTGTCGGTTTTCTACCATGCACCAGCAACGCACAGTCATCATACAAGTATGTGAAATGCTCTCGAGTATGACGTTAAACACAAATCAAATATACAAACTGAAAGAAGGTTGGTTCTTTGAAATAAACTCTTGACTTAGCATTTACAGAATGGGATGACCTCCTGTTCACTGGCTAACAAATTGTGGCGACAAGTTAAAATAGTTAACGAGGCTATGAACGTCGCATAAACGCCTCATTTCCCAATTTGTGCTGATTGTGGGCGTTTGATCTCCTTTAACCCAGCCGTAGCGCGCCTTTCCCACAATCCCTAATTTCAAATGCTGAACTCTGCAATTGACAGAAGTGCCAATTTATCCTAGGTATAAGCCTTTGGCCGGTATTTATATATTGTACTTAAGGTTCTGTGAAAAAGTAAAACCAATTCTTTAATTACAAAATATTATTTTCGCTTTGATCTCTTTCTAGAATTTGTTTTCGTACTGCTTGATCTAAACGTTTCTTATATGACTCCTCCAGCTCAATTGCCTATTTCTCCATTTCAGAGCTACTTGATAGTTTCCTTGTTTGACAGGGGCTTTGCACTATATCTAAGGTAATTTCAGTCATTTGAAGGCGTGCAAGGACAATGGACGATGGGAAGCAAGACGAAAACGACAATGGAAGCAGACAAGGACGCCACAAGACAAAACAAATCCCATAACAGGACTCTGAAACAAGTCGGCTTCCTGATGACCCTTAGCTCAGAGAGCACAAGGACCCAGGGAGGTCACACGGGTTAAACTGTATCGACAGCTCTACTCTTCCATCCCATGTGGGTCACTCGTCAAAACCGTAACAGTTAGTTTGATGTCTTTTAAATAATTCTTTTTGTAAACAATTCAATTGGAAGTAGATTAAAAGTTTGTTCACATTGGTATTTATATACAGTTTGTAACCAGAAGGCTAATTTTAAATGTCCTAATTATTATAATCTTATTATGAATGTCACTTTAATCAACAATGCGGAATAATATGTACATAGAAGCGACATGTGTCGATTAACAAAAGTGTCTGTTAGAGCTGAATCCTGCCTTGAGTTCACCAGTGACATACTATTTAAATCATCCGATATAGTATAAAGCGCCTTGGGCTACAATATATCACCCAGAAACTAGACCTTAACTCATCGAATATGCAATTTGTTATTTCTCGCCGAATGGGAAATGTAATGAAGTGCTCGGTGATGTATGTTATCGTCGCTCTTGACATGGAAGACTATAGGGATTTGATAGCTATGTAGAGAGAGAGAGAGAGAGTGATGAGTATCGTAAGACATGAGTACTGTTATGTTCTGGAGAGAGACAGTTTAATGAATATTTGCCACAATTCTTTTCCAGGCTAGTCTGTCAAATGTTATGCTTGAATTGTGATGCATGCCTCACGTTTCTCCATGCCACCTTGACTATCTTCTCTTACATTTATATTTGTATAATTATATCTTCTGTTATTACATATAAATTCGATGTCATTTTTGCTAGTGAATCTATGGCATGTGGCGGGGTGCTGGACGGAGCTCCTCTAAGAGCTAAGGGGTATCTGGATGTCAAGTCCTGCTTTGAGTGCTGTCCTTGGATAACCTTTAATACGGCGTATTAAATAAGCAATCAACCCTTTGAATGTGTACAGAGTCAATAAACTAAGATGAATTGACCAACAAAGAAGTAGACGCAGATTACGTAAGATTGGTTTGCCTTGAATTAATACATCAAAGTAAGAGATTATATCTTATCTACACCACTGTCAGTGCCAGACACGACTTGCCACACTCTGGCTCCGAGGAGCTAATAGTGAATGGCATCCATTTATTACATTATTGTCGCATCCACCGGCGTCTGCGTCCGCTGTAAAGTTTGATACCTTTAGTTTCTATTCAATCCAATTGATTGAAATAAAAGGTTGGTTTTGTTGTCGGTGGTTGTAAACAAACGTTGCTGGTTCGAAAATGTGTTAAAACACGTAAGCTTGATGCAATTTATTATAATCTTAAATGTATCATTGGTGACAGCGTGCATGGTCATCTTTTGCTCTGACGTCTTTATGTAGATGGAAATTGTTTGGAGTATTAAGCTCCACCCAAATCGAATTCTGACGCGGGTGACGCGCATCTTGTGCTTGGTACTCTCTGAGTAAAGAGGTATCAGAAAGCCGAATGGCTGTTGGGTCATTTAAGTGTATTGTGGCGTATTCTATTAAGCCGGCCTCGCTTAACGTGGTTTCCTTTACCAATAGGGATGGCACTTCGTTACATAAGTGAAATAACTTTTAGTACGGCACAAGTGTCCAATCAATCAATCAATCAATCAAGTTTCTGGCACTTCACTGGTACTTGGGTACAGTTCTGTTGCTCCAAGATAACACGTGGTATCGCCTGTAAGCGACTGCTTCATTATGAACAGCAATTAAAAAAATGATAAAAAAAGCACATCCAGTTTTATAAAAAAAGATGTCTGGAAATTTAGCATGATTTAGGTCCAGACTGTCACTTACCCGATTGTTCACGTAGTCGTTTAATGAATATCATTGGATTAGATTGTGAATAATCTGCAAGCTGCTGTATGATTAAGTGTTTGTTGGACATCAAGTCAGCTGCATAGGATTTTGTTACTGATATACTATGTACAATTAATTGCTTTGATTCCAATATTTGATCAGACCTAACAATTTTTCCTCTTACGGATTTTCACTTCTATATTGTGGCATACCAGGTTAATGGTTTAAGGAAACCAGCCCCTACCACAATGGCCCCAGAAATACAATGACAGTTACAGGGTGCTTCAACCAAATTCGCTACCTAATGGCCGTTAACTCTGAGCTCACGAAGGCACTTTAGGATTCCGCACACCAACCAACAATGTAATGACAAAACATATATTGCTTGCTTGGCATTCTCCATCTAACATTTCAGAGAATGTACACTATTCTCAAAAGCAGCAAGACAATTCTTGAAAAACCAAAGAATAATAGAGAATAAAGAACAACTATATTGCCAGCTATCAATAAAGAGTAAAGTTAATAAAAATACTGAATCAACATATTTATTTTTAAAACCAGGCCATAATCAATTTTGTACATATATTGCGAATATCCCACACTTAATGAGTGTAATTTCTTATAAAACATTACTTTTACAAAAATGTTGTAACTGTTTAATTCATGTAAAGAGTCATAACATATACTGAATAAATAATGCTGTTTTGGCTGACCTTCGTCAACAGAAATGTGGGTTCAAGTTTATGTTCACGGCGTACCCGAAAATGTCTTTTAGTAATAAAACCAACATAAATCCTAATTTAAATCGTTATCCAAATGTAATTTTATGCAAAGGAGTTTACTTTACATTTACATGCATCAATATAAAACCCGAAAGAAGCTACGCCGAGCGTTTATGCTAATTAGAACCCATTGTACAGGGTTGGGGGCATTTTTATATAGGCTCGTACCTTTCTCGACATTGAGAAGAATACGAACACTAAGTCATTCTTGTTGTTGTTGTTGAATTATTGTTTCCGAAAAAAGTGCACTGGCTAATGAATCGTCTAAATTTTACTGCCAACTGATTTAAAATTGAACTGAAAAAAAAGTTGTCACAGAGACGAGTCAATTTGAAATCTGTAAAGGCAGACAAACATATATAAAATCGTAAAGAAGTACGACATAATACAAACTTACACTCTACAAACAACACATTGTGATTACCCGTTTTAGGTCAGCAACAAGATGGCCAGTTAATGCCTAGGGTCTCAGAGACTTGACGGTTGGGAGAATGATTTGATTCTCTATTTTAGAATGGTTTGGGGACAAACATTATTTTCATAAACTAAACCGTAAACGGCATTTAACGATATCTATGATTCAGCGACATTTATCGATATAAATATTTCATCAATCAATTTCAAATAACGAATAGTGTAAATAATTCATTTATCTATGGCAAATAATGTTTTATATACACGGTATATCAATAAACAAAAATCAATAAATCAATTTCAGTTATTCTGGAATGTCAATGTGGCATTTGATAATATTTTTGACACTAAGATTAACCAGATCTCAAACTCACAGACGTGTTTATCTAATTTGACATTGTCAAACAGACTGCCAGATATTTTCAGACAATTAATTGGAAATCCTCAAATCGTTGTAGCGGAAAGTCGCGATAACGAAGCTATTTTATATAGACTGAACTATCCGGTGAACGGTTTAAGACAATCAAGACTGGAGAAGGCTATGGTTTTAAACTACTCGATGTTCCACGCATTAGTATGTATGGTAATTGCGTGATAGTCAGATGCCAGGACATTCTAAGTGTACTTGAAGCTAAAGACGACTTTCGACTTTAGCTGAGCAAAATACCCATTATTAAAATGAAATTTTACCATTACGTTATGGACAGCCTACAGTGTGCCCATTGAATGACATTTGTGTGATGTTCAATAAATGTTAGGTGGGAAAATATCAATTGTTGTCATGTTATGTTTTTAGAATTCTCTTATGCCGGAAATTGAGTTGTAGTATTAAGCGTCATTATACAACGACTGGAAAGCGTGCGGCTAATTCCGACAAAGATTCGCTCATGTACCAAGAAAATACAAAAATGGTTCCCCCAAAATGATACCCAATCTACAAACAACACGCAGGACAAAATAAATTTATGAGAGTTTCTAGTTGTCTCAAGGCGACCATGAGTTTTCCATTCCCTTCAAATAAGTCTGTGTACATTGATAAACTCTAACGGAGACACCCTCTATCTGGAATCGAAAGGCTGCGCTAGACGGCAAACAAGCGATAACAGGGTAATTGATGGCCTTTCCGGCTCCACTCCCAACAAGTATATAACAGATGTAGATAATTGGCTTAGGCATCAAACTGTCCATCGTACCATTAGTCCCGTAGTCCCATTGGTGCTATCACAGCTTTAATGACTTAAGTAGTGACTTCAGATATTCCCAAAAACCATGTAGATCTAATTCAGTTTACCGACACCGTCATTCTCCAAATCACAAATATTGACAGCCTGTTATTTTAACCATTCAGCTGTCTACGCTTTATCGATAAGACCATATGACCGATGTTTTTAAAGCTCACAATGACGGGACTTTTACAAACTCCATTTCGCTTTTATCTGTTTCATGAAGCTTATGCATTATTTTATTAAATGTATTTGATCGGTTTCAAGTTCACCGAAAAAGCGCCATTGTTTGATTTGGCTTAATACTGCTACGGCTCAACCTTCAGGTGATGAAATATCAACAAACGTATTCCTGTAAATCGTTTTACAGGAAGTTTTATCCAGACTTTATGTATACAGCTAAGCATCCTGCAAGACAAGAAAACTTGTGCCATTACGTAGACCTTTTCGTTGTTTTTCTTTCTCGTTTTTGTTTGTAAAATGTCAGGTAGTCTACCACTAGGCGGTGGGATGGCTACAAGAGACATGGACTTATCTGACTAGTTCCCTGTGATTTTTAAACTCTATGAGAGCTGTCCAAGGAGTTGTTACGCCCTACATAAACCCACATAGGCACAGGAAACCACCTATAACGAGACTGATGGTTTTTGTATTTATTATTGAAAGATAAAATTACCCTCTTAATTAAAAGGAGTGGACAAATTCTTTACTCATTTTAGAATTCGATAAATTAAGGACTGGCCTTTAAGCGGGTGGTATGTGGGAAATTCTGTTTCCTGTTCAGCGTCCTTTGAATGCCTTGTGTTTTATCCTATATAGCGGGAAAGTGAGGCAGGGGCATGTTAGATTAAAGACAGCCAGTTGTAGATTCTACGTTTGCACGAAAATGTCGAACATTCATAGATAATTTGTTCAGTATCTTAAGCAATTATGTATTAACCATTAGTGTCGTAGTCATTTAAACAGAACAAATAGATCAGTTTGTAATTATGGAGGTAGATTGTGCTTCAAACACAGTTACCTGATTCATCTGTTTCTTGTTCTCAAACGATCAAAGTTCACCATATCTTACAGCGAAACACAATATACTTTGGTAACTCAGCCAACTATAAAGACAATGTTACTATAAAGACAATCGGACTGAGCGATCTACCGTAATCGTCGGCTAGACTTTGGTTCTGACAGTTTGGTGTGTTTTGGCCGATCAAAGTCACTTATTACACGTATAATATATTTCAATAGGTGCGAATCTATAGAAACATTTTGTCCCCTTACAGGTTTTTCTTGAAATTGGTTCTTTTCCGAGAGGATAAGATGTTGTAGATAGAATTGTTGATCGATTCCCAGAATCAGGTTGTAACCTCTCATCGACAAACTAGATTGACTTGTTTTAAAGAATTATTATATTTATTAATTTGATTTGTGTTTAACGATGTACTCAAGTGTGTTTCACTTATATGACGACATTGCGTTATTGGAGGAAAACTCTGCGACCTCCGTAGGCACCTGCATTATTCCACCATACACCTAAGACTCATAGTGAAATTTGAACCTATTCCAGCTACATTGAAGGAAAAACAGTAAAGAAATATCGAAACCGTAACTCTCAATACAACACAAAATTGTGCAATTCACTATAAAAATCATTACTTTAATTGTAATGTATTACACAACCTTTTAAATTATTTGTACAAGTAGAAAAAAGGTGGTAGCCTGAACGGAGAGCGTTATGTTAATTACATGTTCCCTTCTGTAATATACTATATTTCCATTTCTTAAAAAAAAAATGAACATTTTGAACTTAGTTTAACATCTTTTCGACCACCAATTTCTAGCATTTTGTTTTTTTCTTTGTTACAGTGAACAATGTTTTTGAAAAATGTTCGATTTTGGTATGAATTTTAAAGGCATCAAAAGACAAGCAGCCACTGTAGAGACATGTAGCGCTAATGTTGTTATATGAAAAGTTCTGTGTCGTAATTACTCGGCAGTGGGAATTTCACTGAAAAAAGACAACAGCACTACGGACAAGAAACAGCTCGGGTTAATAATATAATTCAGACCTTCTTAGAACATTGGACTGTCCTTTACTCCGATCCTGGCTTGAAAACTAAATCGACTTAGTAATGTTTAACACATTTTTAAGTAAGCGATCAAATTTCTCGTGCTATACAACAGGTTGGTTTTCTATTTAAAATGTCGGCTTCTTACGTTGCAATTACGTCCTCCATTGGCCTCTAATCCGTCGAATAGCATTTGTAACCTCTCGTTTCACAATTTTACACAATGTTGTCAATATATCCACGTTATTCATGTGATTTTCAGGCGTTGATTACAAAAACAATGCCAGCCAGGAACACTCATACTCTCTCAAAACATTTGATTACAACATTTGTTGTTGATGTTTCTTTGGAATTTCTGAATATGACCTGTTGGTCAGTAAAGTATAACCTTCATTTTGATCTTCCTATTTCTGGTTCAGCAATCCCATTCGTTTGTCGGGTTTGTTTCGAGTCCTGTCCTTGTCTTGTTGCGTCTTTGCCTGTTGTCAGTGTGGCTTTGAGTAGTATATGAGTTAAAGAGTGAAGACCCTTTTGACTGTCACGTCGTCAAGTTGAATGAAATAACCTTAATTACGGTGTAATACCCCCGATTAATCAACCAATCTACTATCTATATAAACATTTATGAAAACTGTGCTGTTAGCTGTTCAAGTATCTCACATGTTAATAAATCTGTTAAAATGACTGTGTACATGACTTTCCTGCTATTGATGAATTAATGTATTATTAAATTCGTAATGTTCAAAAAGCCAAAATGCATCTTTACGGAGTTGTTTTGTCCCTTTATTTGTAGTAGCAGATACGCACACCTCCAAACCAATTGTTGGAGACACAAATTTAACACAACGACACAAACTTAATGAAACAATCTCAATTGACCATGTCCCGTATTGAATTGAGCACACACATGATCAATTTAGTATATTAATGTGAATTTAAATAATGTAGTAGGTATGGAAAAAGCGATGTTCAAGTCAGTGTCAACTCACATCCTCAAGCAGTGTTGGTTAATGTTTCATTTGTCAGACTTGTTCATTAGTCGACTCAGTTGTGATTTTCCTTTTTTTTTCTCAATCGGCAGATAAAATGATTTATTGACGGCTTTTCCGCAGACAATTGTATCCATGTAACAGTCTTGTTAGATTTAGGTTAGAGTTGTACCTTAATTTGGAGTTCTCAAACCAATTCGATGCTTTAGGACAGAATCGTCCATTGACTGGAATATAAACTCTTGTTACCTTGCATTCTCTGTCTTGATTTAATTAGGTTTATTAAACAATCTGGAGCGTTTTTCTGTGCTAACGGCGACCGTTTAACGACGAAATCCTAAGTTATGGTGATTTCTGTCCTTGCGCAGTCCTGGTAAATGCTAAACGTCTTTCAGAATAACCATGAACCAATTACACTATCCGATACCTATCAATAAAATAAGCATGCGCCCATTTAGTTCGTTCTTGGAGGAGAATTCGGCCAAAATTTATTCCACTTACCTTAGAAATAAATATACATATAAATTTGTCAATTTGGCGAAATACCCTTGAGTGCGACGTTGAACATTAATCCAATAAATAAATAAATAAATAACCAAATTTCCGTAAAACGTAAAAATGGCTCACCTATGTAAATTTGTATTAAGGGCAAGATTCACTTGTGTTTAAATTTAATTCCCTCAATTTGTTTTAGTAAAATAACGCCAGAGACCAATCAATTAAATAAATGAAGATTTGTTTGAATTAAAACCGAAAAATGGCAGTCTAGACTTGAAGTAAAAGACCACCCAAAAACAATGTACTGTGAAACGTAAAGATCCTGAGCGGCTTTGTCAAAAATAGCGGGAAACACCAGCATAAAATATGTTGCTGTAAGGCGTGTTGTTAAAGCCAAATTCAGGCCCATTTGACATCGTTCGAAAGTTCAATATTTATGTATTTATCTCTAAATAGGTAGCAAATTTCACTGGTATTGCAGTTTTATTCCCAATCGTCGGTTTATCTTAGGGCAAGTCTCTGTTCAGCTTGAGTGTATTCATTTTTATTTATAAGCATCTAATTAATTTATTTTCATCACAGTTGCATCTGCAAAAATCTAGATTAAGTAAATATCATAGGATTTTAACTTTCTACCAAATCTCTGTCGACAGATTAGCCGTACATGTAGGTAGATATAATAAGTTTGATAGCACTAACAGACTGTGCTCAAATTGTAACTTAGGGGAGATCTCCGATGGATTCCATTTCATTCTGATTTGTCCCACTTTTAACCACTTAAGGGTTCTGTATATAAAAAGGTCCGTAAGAAGCCTTCAGTATTCAAATTAATACAACTTTTATCACCAAAGAATGTTACTGAACTGCTTAAACTTGGCAAGTATTTAGAATGTGCAACTAAAGTGAGAACATTGAAGCCATGGTTGTATTATGTATGTGTTATTGTTATATGTGTATCAATAGGCTTTTTTCTAGACCTGGTTTATACATGTATTTGTATCACAAAAACATGACGACTGAGATGGATTTTCAACTTCTGGATATATTTTCATTAATCCATCTCAGTCGTCATGTTTGTGTAATGTACCCAGCTTCTAAATGCCACTCAAACAAGCAATATGTATTTGTATGTCTTTAAACGACAGATTATTCTGGCTAAGTGCAGTATATGTGTTTAGATTATATTCATTCTGTCATACTTAGCACTGGAGAAACATTATCTTTCCAACAGCAAACACAATAAAGTGTCTACACATTTCATGGTTGTGTTAAGAGTCGATATCTACTGTTGGAATACATAGCCATAATTTAAGAGAATTACTCTTGAGCACTGTATTAAAATTTGAAATCATCAGTTCATTTCTATTTTACGGTTTCAATGAGCACACAAATAGCAATTTAAAAAACACGGACAGGTGAATGCATGTGAACACAGGTGTTTGCGTCTAAACTCAACCGGTTCAAGTGCCAAAGAATACTACAATTTCCATTTGTCCTAGTTCCCCCCTGATACCTTAAAGTAGCTAAGTGAGATATAAGGCGTTGAAGAGAATTAATCCAAAACACCATCCCTTACGTTAACGGTACCACGTGTTTACACTTAAAATACCTCTAAATCATTTAGAGTAACATCTTGTTATTTGGATTGTTCAACCTTTCACTCTTAAAATCAAGGTAGTCATGTGTACTTTAGGGTGTTCATTAGATTGTCTTTTGCACAGTCCATTTTTGTTGCTTTTCTGGTTTCGTTTACGTCACACATTTATGTTTTATCAGGAACATTTCCACAGGTTATTCTATAATGGTAATGGTATTATTAAATAGATATATTAGCATTGTAAATTTATTTCCGGCTTTCTAAACAATTGTCTTCTGTGGAACAAGAAAGTCGATCGATTGTCCTTCCACACATTAGGCTGGTACGCAGTCATAAGTGGATAACCTTAAATACGGCGTAATACTCCAAAAGCAAATAAGCAATCAACCCTTTGAATGTGTACAGAGTCAATAAATTAAGATGAATTCACCAACAAAGAATTAGACGCAGAATACATCTGATTGGTTTGCCTTGAACTCATACATCAAAGATGGGGATTATATCTTATCTACTCCACGGTCAGCGACACACCAGACTTGTCACACTCTGGCTCCAAGGAGCTATAAGTGAATGACATTAATTATTACGGCATTGTCGAATCCACTTCAACAACACGGGTAGGTTCGGCGTTTGCTTCCTTTGTAAAGTTTGATACCTATTCAATCCAATTGATTGAAATGTTAGCTTGGTTTTGTTGTCGGTGGTTGTAAGCAAACGCCACTTGTTCGAGAATGTTTTCAAACACGTAAGCTTGATGTAATTTATTCTTATCGTACATTTATCATTGGTGACATCGTGCATGGTCATCTTTTGCTCTTACGTCTTTATGTAGATGGAAATAGTTTGGACTATTAAGCATATTTTGATAGCACCTTTCAGGAGATAATTGTTCACTATTTTGAAGAGAAAAAGAACAACACTTTTTAAGTAATTGTTCAGTTGCCGTTACGTTTAATAATCGTGGAAGCAAACTATGTGGAAAATATTTATTCCGTTTATTGAAGATTTTAGGCTGTACTTTAGGGTATTTCACTTACATGGCGGCGGTGCATCTCAACAGTAAACCGTGACAACCAAATAATCTGAAGCCAGTTTAAGCCTTTGTTTTAGAACGGGCGAAGTGTGCCAGCATGAATGCAATATCGAAACACGCTGTCAGAGACCTGGTAGTTGAGAATAGCCAAACACATTCCTATATAATCAAAGAAGTGCGTTATCAATCCGATAGTGTTATTTACATTTTGTCCGTTTGAATCTGTCAGTGTTTAATTAAATACGGTTTCTCCGTTGTAATTTAATAATGAACAGAAAACGGGGTTGCCTAAAAACAAATGCCGATAACATAAGCAGACTATATTGACAAAACGTGCGTAAGCTAACTCTGATGGAATGCGATGACTTCTAACAAAAACACCTTTGTACTTTCTTTTAGAAATTGGCTGAAAATCTGACGGAATGAACAATCGATACAAGAGACACGCAACTCTTGAATTGCATTGTCCCTACACTTTCGGCCCTTAGGGAAATTGTTCAACACGAAAGGCGCTATAGGACGCTAAAATTCTGACTTGTATTTATAATAAAACACACCTGGTTTATTATTATTTCTGCTAATATTTTGTGTTGAATATTGAATAAAGCAATATTTTCTTCTTAGTTTCTGCTTATTGCAAAAAGGCAATATATTAATCTTTTAAATCTGTCAGTTTTAATACATGAAACTTTAGCAACTTGCAAAATGTAAATTTGTTATTTCTCGCCGAATGGGAAATGTAATAAAATGCTCGACGATGTATGTTATCATCGTTCTTGACACGGAAGACTATAGGGGTTTGAGAGATATGTAGAGAGAGGGAGAATGATGAGTATCTTAATATATTGGTACTGCTATGTTCTGGAGCGGGACAGTTTAATAAATATTTGCCACAATACTTTTCCACGCTAGTCTGTCAAATTATATGCTTGAATTGTGATGTATGCCTCACGTTTCTCCATGCCACATTGACTATCTTATCTTACATTTATATTTGTATAATTATATCTTCTGCTATTACATATAAAATCTTTATTAGTGAATCCTTGGCATGTGGCGGGATGCTGGACGGAGCTTACTGTGGCCTGATCCTATAAGAGCTAAAGGGTATCAGGAAGCCGAGTCCTGTTTTGAGTCCTATCCTTGTCCTCTTCCACAAATTAGGCTGGTACGCTGTTATAAATGGATAACCTGAAATACGGCGTAAAACTCCAAAATCAAATAAGCAATCAACCATTTGTACAGATGTGTATAGAGTCAATACACTTAGATGAATTCACCAATAAAGAATTAGACGCATATTAAATCAGATTGGTTTGCCTTGAAATAATACATCAAAGAAAGAGATTATATCTTATCTGCTCAACGGTCAGTGCCAGACCAGACTTGTCACACTCTGGCTCCAAGGAGCTATTTGTGAATTACATCCATTTATTATGGCAATGTCGAATCCACTTCAACAACACGGGTTGGTTCGGCGTTTGTTTCCGCTGTGAAGATTGATTCCTTTAGTTTATATTCAATCCAAATGATTGAAATGATAGGTTGGTTTTGATGTCGGTGGATGTAAGCAAACGTCGCTTGTTCGAGATTGTTTTCAAACACGTAAGCTTGATGTAATTTATTCTTATCGTAAATTTATCATTGGTGACATCGTGCTCTCACGTCTTTATGTAGATGGAAATAGTTTGGAGTATTAAGCATATTTTGATAGCAGTGTGGGCTCAAGTTTATGTTCACGGCGTACTCGAAAATGTTTTTAGTAATAGAACCAACAAAAATCCTAATCTAAATCGTTATCCAAATGTATTTTTTTCAAAGGAGTTTATTTTACATGTACATGTATCAATATAAAACCCAAAAGGAGCCACGCAGAGCGTTTCTGCTAATTTGACCCATTGTACAGTGTTGGGGACATTTTAATATAAACTCGTACCTTTCTCGACATTGTTTGTACTGCTACATTAAGTATCTCTCAACAGTTCACTTGAGCCAACCATTATTGCTCAGTTTCCTCTCTGGAAGTTAATATTACCTGATATTTCTACGGCGTTAAATTCACTTTTTAAAAAATCTGACCCGTGTAACCTTTTTAAGTTATGTTTAACAGATCACATTAAAGTCACATGGTATAATTACCTGCATGTTTATACAGATGCCTTAAGAATTCCGGATACCGGGAAAGTGGGCGTGGGTTATCGTGCTCCAGATCTTACTTTCTGCTTCTTTTGACGTATTACAGATCTTGTTTCCATTTTTAAGGCCGAATTAACGGCAATTATTATGTCTTTGCGCTGGATATCAGATAATAAACCCACTAAGGTTGTCATCTTCTCAGATTTTCTCAGTGCTCTGGTGGCACTACGTAACTTTAACTGGTCTAAGCCTTCAATCTAACTTTTGATATATTATGTACAGTGACTGTCCTTTTCCATGGGAACATTAACGTATATTTCGAGTGGGCCATTCTTCAATATATGGAAACGAGCTGGCAGACTCATTGGCCAAACAATCGATAAAAGATTTAAACATTTCCCTACCATTGATTTAAATGTCTCTGAAGTTTATTGTTTTATAAAAAGTTATTTTGTCTCTCTTTGGCAGGACTGCTGGGACACATCTAACAAAGGTCGTTTCTATCACCGTTTTCAGCCTTCTGTTTCATGTCAAGGTTTTTTGTTCTCTTTGCTGTTGTTGTTGTTGAAAGTGTTAAGTATTTATTTACAGAAAAGGGTTGTGTTAACAAAAACTGATGTTATACTTGGGGTTAATGGCAGGAAATACACGTCTTGTACCCGATTCGTTAATTTTGTTATTCTGATCGGTAAATTTGCATCAGCAAATTCAAATATGGAAACTATGCAAATTTAAACATGTTTTTAATTTTGAATGTAAATTAAGGAAATGTAAATTGTACGAAAAGGATATTATGTATTTGTAAGATGACCTATGTGTTATATAGAAGTAAAATGATAATGCAAAGAGAAAACAAACTGATTTAAAATTAAACAGAAAAAAAGTTGTCACAGAGCCGATTCAATTTGAAGTCTATAATGGCAGACAAACTTATATAAAATCGTGAAAGAGTACGGCATAATACAAAATTACTCTGTACAAACAGCATAAAGAGATAACCTTTTTTTAGTTAATACTCAGTCGCAAAGACTAGACGCTTGGAAGAATGATTTCTTTCTCTTATTTATTTTAATAATGTTTGGTGACAAGCATTATTTTCATCAACTGAACTGTAAACGACATTTAACGATATCGATGATTCAGCGAAATGTATCGATATAAATATTTCATTAATCAATTTCAATTAACGAGTTATCGAAGTAAATAATTCATTTCTCTTCGCCAATCAAAGTTTTATAGATGTAAATCAATTTCAGTTATTCTGGAATGTCAATGTGGCCCTTCATAATATTTTTCATACTAAGGTTAACCAGATCTTGAACTCATAACAGACAGGTTGATGTAAATTGCCATTGTCAACCAGTCTGACAGTTATTTTCAGACAATAAATTGGAAATCCTCCAATCGTTGTAACGGACATTCGCGATAACGATGCTATTTGATATAGACTGAACTATCCGGTGAGCGTTTTAAGACAATCAACATTGTAGTGACTGGAGAAGGCTAGGGTTTTAAACTACTCAATGTTCAACTAATTAGTATGTATGGTGTTTGTGTGAAAGTCAGATGCCAGGACATTCGAAGGGTACATGAAGCTTAAAACGAGTTTCGAGTTTAGCTCAGCAAAATACCTTTCATTTAAATGAAAGTTAAAACCAGTACGTAAAAGACAGCCTAAAAGTATACTCATTGAATGTCATTTGTGTGAAGTTCAGTAAATGAAAGGTGGAAAAATATAAATTTTTATCATCTTATGTTTTTAGAATTCTCTTATGCCGGAAATTGAGTTGTAGTATTTAGTGTCATTTTGCAATGACTGGAAAGCGTACGGGTACTTCTTACACAATTTGCTCTCGTGCCAAAAAATACAAAAATGGTTCCCCAAAATGATACCCCATCACTAACCAACTCGCAGGACAAAACAAAGTATTTCATGTTAGTTTCTAGTTGTACATTGATAAAGTCTGACGGAGACACCCTCTGTCTGGAATCGAAAGCCTGCGCTAGACGGCACACAAGCGATAACAGGTTTATTGATGGCCTTTTTCGGTTCCACTCCAAACAGATATACCACAGATGTAGATAATTGGCTGATGCACCAAGGTGTCCATCGTACCATTAGTCCCGTAGTCCCATTGATGCTATCACAGCTTTAATGACTTAAGTAGTGACTTCAGATATTCCCAAAAACCAAGTAGATCTAATTTAGTTTACCGGCACAAACTTCTCCAAATCACAAATATTGACAGCCTGTTATTTTAACCATTCGGCTGTCTACGCTTTATCGATAAGGCCATATGACTGATGTTTTTAAAGCTCACAATGACAGGACTTTTACAAACGCCATTTCGCTTTTATCGATTTCATGAAGCTTATGTATTATTATATTAAATGTATTTTATCGGTTTGAAGTTCAACGAAAATGTGCCATTGTTTTACTTGGCTTAATACTGCTACGATTCAACCTTCAGGTAATGGAATATCAACTGATATAGTTCTGTAATTCGTTTTACAGGAATTTATATCCAGGCCCTACGTATATAGCTAAGCATCCCGCAAGACAAGAAAACATGTGCCATTGTGGAGGTTTTCCCGTTTTTTTTCTTTCTCGTTTTTGTTTGTAAAATGTCAGGTAGCTTACTTTAATACAGATATAAATAAATATATATAGATATAAATACACGTGGAATAGACAATTCAGTTTCTGTGGTTTGAAATAGTATGACATGGATCAAAAGGGTTGTTTGCTCATTTGATTGGATTTTCACGCCTTACGTTAGAGCTAAAATGGGGCAGAAAACTACCATAAACGACGATGGCACCAACGAGGACACAGTGGTGCCATCGAAAATCAGGACGCCAGAACAAATCGGTTTCGAGGTGTCCCTTATCTCAGATAGCACCAATACACAGGAGGCTCCGGCCCAACCACTTGCTGTAGCAAAGGAACTTGTTTAAATGTTTTAGCCTGTTCACCTCGAAGATAACAAGTGTGATACTATAGGAGATAACAGAGAATACAGTTGACAGGATATCGACGATGGTAACTTCTATAGACCACAGCCGTGCGCCATGAGATGTATTGCTGTTGCCGATTTAATCGTGTCTGTGAACAATATTTCTTATTTAAGAGGCAGACAAAAGTCGAGACACTTAGAATAACATAAGATATTATGGACAGCTTTAAGCGGGTGGTATGTTGGAAATTCACTAGGAAAAGAACCTGTGTCCTGTTCATCCACCCGTGAATGCCGTGTGTTGTGTCGCTTGTTGCCAGTAGCTGTTGGTTTCTATCACTCCTTTTTCATTTTCAAGACAAACAGCATGCAACAGAAAAATACTTTGTTATTTTTTTTTTCGCTGTGATCCATTTTTCTGTCTTTTTACAACGCATATTTTTACAAATAAAAATGTAATTTAAAAAAAAAAATTGAAACATATGAGCGAGAAGATAAAAGAATAAATCCAGAATAATTAAATTCACACGATAAGTTATTTTACATATTTTTTTCTTATGGACTTAAGCTTTTAAATATTTTAAAAGACAATGTGTTGTTTAATATATAATCGTATTGAGCACATATATCAAGAATGTGAAGGGCATGGTAGATTGAGGACGACCGATTAAAAGTCTATTGGTGGATTCTGTGTTTGCTCGAAAACGCCTAACATTCATAGATAATTTGTTCCGTCTCCGAAGCAACCATTGTATTTACCATTAATGTCGTAGGCATTTAAACAAAAAAACATAATGAAGTAAGTATAGTTTGTAGTAATGGAGGTAGATTGTGCTTCAAACACAGTTACCTGTTTCATCTGTTTCTTGTTCCCAAACGATCACAGTTCCCCATATCACAAAGCGAAAGACAATATACTTTGGCAACTCAACCAACACCTATTATTATAAAGACAATCGGACCGAGTGATCTACTTTTATCGTCGGCCAGACAGTTTGGTGTGTGTTTTGGCCGATCCATGTCACTTATTACCCGCATAATATATTTCAACAGGTGCGAATCTATAGAAACATTTTGTCCCCTTAGAGGCTTTTCTTGACATTGGTTCTTTCATTATAGTACTGAGAGGATAAGATGTTGTTGACAGAATTGTTGATTGATTAACAGAATCAGGTTGTAACCTCTCATCGACAAACTAGATTGATTTGTTTTGAAGAATAATTATATTTATTTATTTGATTTGTGTTTAACGATGTACTCAAGTGTATTTCACTTATATGACGACATTGCGTTATTGGTGGAAAACCGCGCGATCTCCGTAGGCACCTGCATACTTCCACCATACACATAAGGTCCACTTTGAGATTTGAATCTATTCCAGCTACAGTAAAGGGGACTCAGTCGTCCAACCAACTTAGACATGGCGTAGCTTTATGTTAAAAGAAAAACAGTAACAAAATATAGAAACCGTTACTATCGCTACAACAGAAAATTGTGCAATTCACTATAAAAATCATTACTTTTGTTTTTATTATTATGTATTACACAAGCTTATAAATAATTTTACAAGTAGGAAAAAAGTGTTAGTCTGAACGGAGAGCGTTTTTTTAATTACATGTTCCCTTCTGTAATATACTATATTTCCATTTCTTAAAAAAAGAGAACACTTTGAACTTAGTTTAACATCCTGTCGACCACCAATCACTAGCATTTTTGTTTTTTCTTTGTTACAGTGATCAATGTTTTTGAAAATGTTCGATTTTGGTCTGAATTTTAAGGCATCAAAAGACAAGCAGCCACTGTGGACGCCTGGAGTGTTGATGTTGTTATACGAAGAGTTCAGTGCCTTTATTACTCGGCAGTGGGAAATGTGAATTTCGCAACAATACGGACAAGAAACAGCTGGGGTAAATAATATAATTCAGACCTTCTTATAAGACTGGACTCTCCATTACTCCGATCTGTGTTTGAAAACTCAATCGACTGAGTAATGTTGAACACATTTTTAATTAAGAAATCAAACTTGTGCAAAAGAACAGGCTGGTTTTCGATTAAAAATGTCTGCTTCTTACCTTGCAAATACATCTTCCATAGGCCTCTATCTCGTCGAATATCGTTTGTAATCTCTCGTTTCACAATTTTACACAATGTTGTCAATATATCCACGTTATTCATGTGATTTTCAGGCGTTGATTACAAAAACAATGCCAGCCAGGAACACTCATACTCTTTCAAAACATTTGATTACAACATTTGTTGTTGATGTTTCTTTGGAATTTCTGAATATGACCTGT
>JAVFBZ010095189.1:11981-25612 GCA_032466195.1 Katharina tunicata | reverse complement strand
CACAACAAAACATCCAACGACTGATTCGATCTGTACCCAGGAGGTGTCGGGCAGTGGTAGCAGCTGGAGGTGGTCATATGAGGTACTGACTTCAACACCACCTGGTAGACAGCAGTAATGACTGTGATGACTGATATTCTCATGAAATATGGACATTCATGTACCTTTGTTTTCCGCTGATCTACACGTCCTTGACTACCATCAAATTTACATGGATATTTGGGTTTTGCGTTTCTTTTTTTGAAGAGTGTACATAAATTAATCCTACCATTTCCATAAATAAACCAAAAACAAATCGACAAAGCCAATGAATTGAAGTTAAGATTCAGATGTGTGGTCAATTCAAACTACGCTCCCGATTTGTAAAACATAAAGTACAATACAAACACTACCGTTTCCGGTCTATTGTTCTGTTCTATGTTCCGGTTTTGTTATACCTATTTCACCTGTAATCCGGGCGTATGTGGCATTTTCACTTTGAACCACCTGAAATGTACAATAGAGAAGAGTTAGGACCAATGTAGCTTAAAAACACTTTTAGACGATCGAATATAATATTTATTAACGGATATCAAAAAGTTAAGTCGCATGGAAAGTAGGCTCCAATAGATGATCGACCACAGGGTTAGAGGCGATCCGCAATGCCATTTGTACAAATCCAGTTATATCCCATGATCCCGTCATCAAAATATTGAGCTTTGTGCGGTTCAACTAAATTGACAATGTAACATTTGGACTGTTACAAGATTTTAGTTTCCAAATGATTTTCTGGCTGGAGGGACTGGCTTTATTGTTTTCAGTTGATTTAGGAAATTATAACACCCAGCATACACTGTGATTGTCCAAAACGCTTACTGCGTTAAAGAATGCATTGATACTGATCTGTGTTTATTAATGGCGTATGAAATATATTGTTGTCTTTCTAACGTGAACAAGAATTAATGCCTGATTCCTGATTTCAGTCCAGAAGGCAGGTATACTTTTTTTGTGTTTGTTCTCTGATGTTGATGAAAACCTAAACTGGATGTTCGCAGTCATTGTGGTATTGTTTCATTATCTTGCTATTTACTTGATAACACCTCGCAGCAGCTGAGTTCACTGTACAACATTATGATTTGATCAGCATCGATATGATGTTGCATGGGCTCAACGACGGGACATGAATAGTCTACCACGACAAATATGTTTTGTATATCTTTTGAGTACCTGAGAAAGTTAGGTCACTGAACTCTAAACATAGACGATTCTTACAATGAAGACAACTGAGCTGTACCACGCTCAACCGATTGATCCACGGCGTGGCCATCAGCTGCAAATCAAAATTAATGGTGTTGCTCACTTAAATCTGAAACACGTAAAACTACCCGGATTAGCTGTGTTAACATATCAGTTGCTATATTGAATTGTGTCTGGAATTTACCATGACGCTAGTTCCTGACTTGGAAGTCGCATACCATTCTAAAGAAATTATAATGTTTTGATGTATACATCAAATTGATTTATTTTGTACCTTCTCTTGATATTGTTCCCTGACTGATATCCGATCCAAAACGTAATTGGGATGCTTATAGGAAGGTGTTAGAACCCAAAGTGAAGACCAATGACAGCCTTGTGATCTCTGATTTTAGGACTAAATTCTCACCATATACCTATAGATTCAAACTATAAATTCAGGTATTGATTCATTACGCAAGAGCTAATGGCACTAAAACAATAGGTTAACGAATTATAACAATAGATGGCACTGCTCACATCTGTGATGTTAAGAGTCGAACAACAGTTCAATAATTGTTGCCTTGTAAAACAACAACTGCCTGCTTTCTGACCATTGATTTTGATGAAAATACATAAAATTGCTGTTTATGGACACTGATTCCCAGCGTCTTGTCTTCGACCAGCCATTAGTCCGCTGTATCGGTCATATTTAACTCCCAGAAGAGATACTCGATAGGGAATTTTCTATAGACTAGTTTTCTTGTTTAAGATTTAGTGTATTGAGGGCAATATTTCTGAAGTACTCACGGAAAAGCATTGGTGATGTTTTTACTGACATTTAACGTGGTATCTCCTGTTTGGATTGCTTAAGACGTGAGACATTGTCAATAAGTTTCATTGTTGCTAATAAGAGTTGTCCGTTACGCATGGAGAGATTATATGCTTGTCTGAAACAAATTTCGTTGTTTCCTCTCTGTTCTCCTGTGCTTTATAATAATTCCTAAATGCTATGCAACATGGTCTGTTCCTTTAGAACAGCTTTTATCTTACTTTTGTTAATATTTGCCGTTTAGGCCGCACAGACTCTTGCGGACAAACCCAGACTGTTGCGTATGTTTTGACGGAGTTAGATTTGGGATACGAGGGCAAGGTTTCAACATGGAGGCGATGATGTCGTATATAAAATAGTGATATATTGTGTGTCCTCAGTTTCTGGTCCATAGCACAATCGTACTAGTATAAAAAAAATGTTTGAGAAAAAACGATATATTCATTACAAGGATATTCTTTCTTACAGCAAGCAAAGCATTTAAGCTACTGTTGACTGTACCGGATGTCCATGTAACGCCTGGTCAGTAAAAAAGAAATTCAGTTTTGCGTCGCGATGTTATCCTCACCAGCTACTTTCATGTGCTGCTCGCGTAGTCGTGATTAATTCATGAATCTCTAGTTAAATTGTTCTTACATTTGCAGATAACAGCACTTTATTTAAAACACAAACTCATTCCGAAATGTAATGCACCGTTACAGGGATAAAAATTACACCTATTAAGAAAACTGGGCCTACTGAAACTATTCCTCGGATTTAACTATTGAAAATGACAAGAATCATCGAAATTACACCTTGTGCGTGTACCTTGCAATTAACAGATTTGAAATAATTTGTTAATCTGCAATAGCCATTGATTTAATGATTAGCATTTAGACCGTATTTTACAGTATTAAAGTCACAAACGCACCAAAAAATTCTATATTTTGGGTTTTCACAGAATCACATGAATTAATCCAAAAAAAAGCTAAAGGCATTCCGTTTATTCTAACCCCAGATTTGAAGGTAAAGGTACTTTAAAAGCATTAAAAGCAACAACAAAAATGAAAATTCTGCCAGAAATTTTAATTGAAAATGTGTCAATCTGCTGGCAAATCTCAGACAGACTTTAATGTACCGACGTCACTCGTGTTAGCCACACCCCAAGGTTCAAAATGTTGGCTCGTTACAAACAAAGTCATTCACCGCGGCTGAATCAAAGTCTTTGTTAGCAAATATGGCCAGCCCTCGTTCCGTTACAAGCTTCGTACCCAATGAATAATTTTTATTTTAACGTGACTGTTTAAATTTTTTAACAAAGATCAAATCTTGTAAAAATCAAGGCAAACTGATTTAGTTGAAAAATCCAAATGTTGGGTGCGTATTTGACTTTAACGGCGTCACTATCCTTACTGGAGGTATAGGCTACGTGATTTATATGCATGTAATGTATCGAAATCTGCACCTTTGTTTGAACAGCACAACGGACTAACACACAAGGCGTGATTGATTCGCATTCGGGAAGACTCTTGTCGGATCATTGCCTTTGACGGAGTGCAAGGGGACATAAAATCTGCTGTGATTTATTCTCATCTTGTCTTCCAGTCGTCTTCTGTCAACGACCGCAAGAATTAGGCACCTTCGAGAAACGTTGGGTGGCTGAAATTAATTAACCGTTGGACTGTTAGCGAATAACGTACTGTACAACGCTGAGATTGTATTTTTTCTGTTTAAACATAACTTGGACAGTTGTGTTGTTATTGACTAGAAGCGCATTTTGGAGATTGGTCGCTTACCTGTTTTTACTATATAGATAATTATACTCAATTGTTAAGATAATAATGCTCAGTTGATTGTTGTGGATTACAAACAGACTTCTTTAATATAATAAGGTTTTTGCCACCCGGTTTACTCTCCGCATCGTCTTGTTGACTTATTTCGGTAACTATATGTACTCTAATAAACTCAATGGTAATATTAGTATTAGGCGATTTTGATCTATGGCTAACGACGTAATTAGTGCAATAAGATAGTCCTGCGTTGATATAAAACATTTCTGGTGCTTTGTACAGCTTGAAGATGGTGCGCTTAGTTAAGAGTTGTCTGTATTGACTTACAATAATACCCTTACACTGTGTTTCTGTGATCAGCAGAACATCTGGCAGTGTTGATCTGGAGCCTTGTAGGGTTTTTGTAACGAGAGGCTGTCGATATTTACTTTTTCCAAGTTTGATTCTTTTTGTTCTATCTGCTTGGATCCTGATCACAAACAGTAGCGGTATACTTTAGGGACAGTATCAGAATCCATCCCGTGTTCCTGTGTTCTTCCATTGCATAGAAAAACGGTTAGCAATAGGTTATATGAACAAATAAGGCACTGACGAAGGAAAATGAATACAAACTAAAATAAAACTAGGGGGAAAAATGTATAAATAAGTTTACAACTTTTATTTTTATTATTATTACAATTATTTTAAAACCAAATCACAATCATCCGATACCTGATACTGGGCTGGGTTGTTCAAAAGTTGATCCATATTTAAATGAACAGAGTCAGAAAGTCATAATAAGGTGGGACGTCATACAAGTTGATACAACAGTGGTCTTACGGCCTAGCTGGACCCCTAGGTCGATTGTGAGTGAAATATTTTCTCAAAACCTATTATGACAACGAATATCATTCAGAAGCATATATATCTATATATTTTGTAAAAGCTTGGATTCCCAGGATTATAAATGTAAATGTTGAAAAATACAGCGCTTTTCTCGAGGCCTATTTCTCGGAGTCCAATATCTATATCACCAAATAAATAAGTTTATGTAATAGAAAAGACCTTGAACCAAAAAATAGTGCCTCGTTTTTTGTTTTTATTGCTTACAGCAATCTTAGTAGAAGTTTTTGTCTATAAAACCTTAGTAAAGCTTAAAAAAACGGAAAAAAATCTTTCAGAGCATATTTAAAAAAATGTAGGACGCACTATTTTTTAGCCCACATTGTGTTCTTTACAATGCAACAAATTTAAAGTTTCTACGATGAGCGGTTTTCGAGAAATATGCGTTCAAAATGTGTAATGTGCCAAAATCTGAAATGGGCAATTAAAGTTAGGGGCAAAAATTACACATTTCCTTTCCATATATCTAAATCTACGCTAAAATATTGAACTTAAAAGCAGGAAACGCATGTATCATGTAAAGATGTATGTGGTTATAAAGTTTTGAATTCCTAATTGTCCCAAAAAGTTGGATTATAATAGATTTTTTACAATAAAATCTGTGTTCGTTTTATGAGCAGATTGTTGTCACACCTCAGTGAGCAGGCGGGTGTGTAGATGTCAATACAGCTATTGTTTATAAATAGGGGGGCGATCAAGTGGTCAATACACAATTTGCACACCGCCTTGATTGATTATACACAAACCATGCTTAAGTCCAGAGCTGAAAGAAAGAACATCCTTAAACACACCCACAATTACTGTTGTGTTCAGACCCGACACTACCTGATAATATTCGCTACGGGCTATACCGAGCAGGTAATATTTGCATATTATATATGCGCACAGAAAGGTGTTGTGGACTCTTGTTTCTGGAATTCGATAATTCTGATCGAACCGAGCGTCTGTCCATCATCAGGGGTCACGAAGACATTTCAGAACCTAACATTTAGACTTTATAGAATTTCTTAAAAATCCTTGCACCATCTAAAGCCTAATATGGACCTGAGCGGGTAGGCTGTCAAGAGCCATATGTTTTCAGATCACAAGCAGAAAGTGAAACTCATCACCAGTTCGACCGTTTGCGTATGCCATAGGCCCCCTTCACAACCTTTACTTTTTGGCACGTTTGAACCACCTCTCATTTTCAATTCGAAATCTTTGAGTAGAAGTTGTAAATCTCCATAGTTTATTTATTACTCTCATGTAAAAATATCCAGCATTTTTCAAAATGAAATTCATCTTTAACAACTCAATAACATAAAAATGAAAGTCTGTTATGAGCGTTCATCGAGGATCTCGCTGACCCCCCATAAAGCTTTAACCGCCAGACTAAGCGTACATCAGACCAATACACAATTGTAACGGTTAATGAGTTCAGCCAGCGGGAGAGCCTTATCGCCAGATAATCCCTTTAATCCTTAACACCTGTTCAACAACCACAATATACTCACAGAAAAACTAAATTATAAGCTTAAATTTAACTATTGCTAATAAGAATTTCGATATAATTTTTTCGCCAGCATAAAGTTTGAATACTAGACTTTTAGTTCAAGGGAGAAAAAAATCGTCCATTTTGACCACAAGGGGTCCAACAAGACCTTAAGGTAATACATATTTGAACAACCGGCCCCTGGTGTCTAACTACATATCAATTTGAGTGTTATAAGGCTGATATAAGTACATTAAATCAATATGTATCGGTGCTAATATGATAACATATGTGACGCTCGTGCTGTAAACTGTTGATAGAGACACTGGCTATCCAAAGGCGAACCAACAACTGTTATAAATATCATTGTAACTGATCAAAGGCAGACAAATCCGATGCCGGCTGTCTGGCCATTGCTTATAGAAAAGAGTCAAGAGATTTGGAATTGCTACTTACGGGCACTGATTCCTAACGTCTCGTCTTCGATAAGCCAAATGTCTGCTGTTGTGAAGATTATGAACCCCAGAGACTCGGTTGATTTCTTAGGCTTCATTATCACTTGACGTCGTTCGCAGTTACGCGTGATTCGGCAATGCTGTATCGATTCTAGTGTACTATGAAATAACCTTTCATCGTTACTCTCGAAACGCAGTGTGGTAAGCTCTACTTAGCACTTAGCGCACGCGTAATAGATAATCGTGTTATAACTTTTGTGTAAAATCACATTTTCGTTTTTCATAAAACATTGTTGACACGCTTCATTGTCAATTCAGTTTTTGGCTGTGACGCATTCAGTGGAGATATATTTACAGTTTAGATCTACTGGAACAGGACAGTTGTTTCTTCCACGCATTATTACATCTTGCGGTTACTTTGCTTCACTGTTCGGTACTCTTTGTATGTCTGAGACAATGCAACTGTACGAACCATTACAGAAATGATCACGGGAGAACTTTCGGGGTTTATAGTTCATAGTTAAAGAGGTAAGTACGAATACACATTCTACTGTTCAATTTCTAGATTTTCTAACAGTTTCATTATTGTTACGTTAGAACTATCGAAGTGTCTCAAATCGTAACATTGCTCGTACCCCAGACATTGCATCTCAGAATTTTCAGCCTAAGTTTTTGCTTTTCATGTGAGTTAAAATTATTTGTGCTTGTAAAATATCCAGTTCTCTGCCAAAAACAAACGAACCTCTGAAATTCTGGGTACAAACAGACATAAGGTTGCTTGTTATAAAATTACAAAAACCGAAAGCTTTACGGAAAACTAAAGTTTTCAGAAACACATAATGACACCTGTGTTGAGATCTAACAATTACTGTTGAAATTGCAAAACATTGGAGTGTTGATTGTAAGCTTTGTGTTGCACGGCAATTATAAGAGGAGGATAAGGGGTAATTTGACGTTATAATCAAATTTGGTAGTGTTTTTCTATCAAAGTCTGATGCGTTGTTTATGTACTTACACATCAACCGGAGACAAGATTACAATGCTAGAGGAGACCAACCCATTAAAGCATCATTCTACATGCAAAGTACGGCAAAACAGATGACTTTGAATTTCAAGGTTCAAACAATACTTGTGTTATTTCCCAGACGTAAACCAACCGACAGCCGTTATTAATGTCTGTGGAGTTGATCAAATGCGGACGAATTCCGCTTCCGGTTGTCTGGTCATTGATTCTGAAGGAAAGTCAAGAGGCATAAAATTGCTGCATAAAGTCCTCATTTTCATGCGTCTTGTAATCGATAAGCCTTTGGCCCGCTGTGGCGTTCATTTGAAACTATTGGGACACTATTCACTTCATCGCGGCTTTCAGTATTAGACCGTTACGCGTGAAGGTTAATGGTCATACAATTACAGTCTAATGCTAGCACATTTTGTGGTTGTTTTTGAATACATCGTTATGATGATTCTTTTTAGATTCTTTTAGATTACCACGTTCAATATACATCCTTTGATAGACAAACCACCGTTTAAACCAACCAATTTTCTGGTTTCTTAACATGCGTGGGGTGTTTTTTAATGTGTATCAAGTGTTAACAATTAAGACGATTAGCTACAGAACTGTACCAGCTAAGTCACTGTAATCTCCGCACCGTACAGGAAGATGCGTGCACTCGTATTTACCATCTTTTTTCAATGCTTATTGTCTTTTCTCACTTGTTATTGGTGTGGGGTTTAATATTATATCTGAAGTAACTCTAAGTGTGACCGATTCGCCCTGTGGAATAATTTTTTTTAACTTCAAGATATTTAGGGAGATTTTCGAATTTGGCCGTCATCTTGAAATTCTCGTTGAGAAATAAAATTACCGCTGAATACCAATGCGCAAAGTGGGTATTTTTTATTAGAGGAAATATCTCACAGAGTTCAATCTGCCGAACAGAATTGGAAATCACTTATTTGGACTAGTTAATACCAGTATCCTTACTTTTAATATCCTATAGGATCCTACGGGACATAAAAAATTCAATAGGATTTATAAAATGTTATAGGATCCTAATGGAAAAAGTGAAATTTCTGTAGGATTCCTATTTAATCAAATACAATTCATACAGGATAAAACAAGACTCACAAAGGATAATATAAGATTGAAATAGAACTAGAACATCTTGAAGGATGTTTGATCAATAAGATTGTTATATAACATAAGTATCAGACATTCTTGAATATGAACTCATACACGATTTTTAATCATATAAGATACAAAGGCAGTTTGCCTATTATCGGTACTAAAAATAAGAGCACACAAATCAATAGAGATAAATGTAGTAAGTTTGTTTCAAATGTACTGCAATACAGCAATACAAACTAATCATCTTGTCTATACTGAGATGTCCATGATGATTAAGATGGCCGCCATGCTAGGGTGTTATGTAATGCACAGTATACTCCAATTTGATGCAAGAAATTGACTAGGGACCAAATTATTGTCCTTTTTTTCTAATGCACAGGATGCATCAAAGTGTTTTGTGCAAATTGTTATACCTGGTTATAATGTTCAACTAATGATATTTGAGACAATAATGAAAACAATCTACTTGGAAGCGAAAATTCAAGATGGCTGCCAATATGTATTTGAATGTCTGTAAAGCGACACAAGATGGCCGCCAACTAAGTTCTGCAATAACTCCTGCATATAAAGTCAAGATTTTCATAAAAAGAAGAACGACTTTGCGCTGCATTACTGATGCAAAGGATGCATACAGGTACTATCAGTGTTTTGTGTAAATTGTATACCTTGGAACAATGACAATTTGGGATTATAGGCCTAATTGAGAAAATCTTCTTGAAGTGACACTTAAAGATGGCTGCCAATGTGTTGGAATGAACAAGTGACAAACCCTCGAGTATTTACCTCAGTAGACTGTAATGTACTTACTTACCAGCACACTAATTTTAAGTAGGCCTTGAATCATCACAGGAATGTTTTACTAACTAAGTTAAGTTAACCACTGGGGCAAATCAATCAACATCAACCCCAGGACCGATGGAAAATGAACTAAAAGTACTGGCTGCTTAAGGAAGAAGAACAGTGATCTTGTCATGCATGCTACTGTCATTAGAAGTGAAATGAAATTTTCAGGCAGAAGTTAGTCAACTATAGGAAAATCCTATATGATTCCTTTAGGATGCAATAATAAATTCCTATTGAATTCCTTAGAAAAATCCTATAGGAATAAGTGTAAAAGTATAAAATACACATTTGTATTCAATGCTGTTTTAAACGGATACATTGTATGTATTGAACTCTACTTTTGTTAAGCGATACGCAAGTTCACATTGATATGCAGTATGATAATCTATACCCAAAACCCATCCGACTAAATCAAAAACATATAGTCCAATAAGTCGTGAATAACCGCTGGAAGGCCATTTTTACCAGCTGTAATATGATGTCTCTTTACATAACCCGTTATACTACTTAACACGGCGATACTTCGAATTCTAGTGTTTTCTGCTCGAATCGGTTCCTTCCATAGTTTGTCTTATTGGCTACATAGACATATCTCGTCTTGTTTGTGAGGATTTGTATTAACATCGTTTACTCAGCTGAATGACATTTCAACGTTATTAAATGGTGGGTCAATAGCGAAATCCGAGGCTGTATCCTTACAACCTTATCTTATTGACACAGTCCATGCATGCTTCCTATCTCTTTGGCAAATGACGTCGGTCAAATTTACTTTTTCTTGAAATTGTATCTAGTAATATTTACATTATTGTGAGATAGTATCTACTTTATCGGTGGTTGAGTGGTCTAGACTGCGCACGTATAGCGTGTACTTTTCTGATCCAAAGATCTCTGTCACCGTGTGGAGGTCCTGAGCTCTACTCAGTTTCCATCACACAAAAACCTGGCCAATGATTTGTAATTGCTACATATAGCCCTGCAGGTCTCACATCAGGAAAAAACAAAAATAAGACTTCGTAGATGCTGCCAATTTGCCGAAATTTATTTTTTTCACAATGAACTCAGAATTGAATAATTTGCTGTATTTAGATTTCCTGGCTTGCAGACATAGTATGATTAATTCACGTTAAAACTATCGACATCTCTGCCTTCCTTTGGAGGTCGCCTTGGTCCAACAGACATGTCGTGATCGATTCGTATGCTAAGCAGAAAAATTGCCACCTTTACATCGAAGACCATTGCTAGATACTGTCTGGTCGTTGGTTTTGACGGAGTGCAGAGAGATATAAAATCTGCTCTGGATGAACACTGATTTAATAACGTACTGTCTTCAATTGGGTAGCTGTCAACTATTGTACCTATTGTTAAACCTTTGGGCGCGATGTCAAAGGTTTTTCCTCTGCGTCTGCAATACATCTTCGACTTTTATATACATTGAAATGTAAAGTACTGTGCAAAGTGCGAATTGAACCCGTATTTCTTTACTTACTGTCCCCTTTTTCACAAAGGTACCTTGACATACGTTGAACGTATCTACCAGAACAACCAGTAATGACGGTATAGTGACGTAATGGTAATTACGTTTATCTGAGGCTGAGATCGCTTTTAGACACGAGTCCCTGGACACTTAGGCCGTGTCACATCAAACGTTTAATGTGACACAAGTTATTTTCCCTTCTATCTGTACAGTTCGTTGTCTAATGGACCAGTAGACCAAGTTTATCTCTTTACGATCAGTATTTATTGGACACTTACGTCGTTACAAATAACACGTACACTGCTAAACTTGATCTCTTCTGCATGTTAGAGACCGACAAAAGCCAACTATTGGGATGTTCGAATCACTGATCTGTATCTTTAATTAACACAGGCTTCTGGACCAGTGATTTTGATGCAATGCAGACAGACATGTGTCTAATGTGTGTACGAGGTCTTTGGTCATTTACCTGTCAACTATTGTCTTGTTTCGCAACGATACGCTTGTTGAGTCCGTCTATGTCGTTCAGCATTTCTTGAAGCGTTTGACCGGTATTTTTATAAAAGCGACACTCCGTCCTTCCGAATACTGGAATCGAATATGTTTATTTATCATTATTATTATTTAAGTTATCACATATCAAATTATACGGATTTGTAGCATATTCTAATCAGTGAAACCTTTTATTCCTAAAATCATTCAGTTCTAACATCTGAGAAGATATTTTGGATGTTAGTTTGAATTTGTGACATGTTTAGGCTAGTATTAAACTCTCAATGATCTGAGATGATATTTTGGATGTTAGTTTGAATTTGTGACACGTTTAAGCTAGTATTAAACTCTCAATGATCTGAGAAAATATTTTGGATGTTGGTTTGAATTTGTGACATGGTTAGGCTAGTATTAAACTCTCAATGATCTGAGATGATATTTTGGATGTTGGTTTGAATTTGTGACATGTTTAGGCTAGTATTAAACTCTCAATGATCTGAGATGATATTTTGGATGTTGGTTTGAATTTGTGACACGTTTAGGCTAGTATTAAACTTTCAATGATATGAGATGATATTCTGGATGTTAAATTGAATTTGTGACACGTTTAGGCTAGTACTAAACTCTCAATGATCTTCGAAGATATTTAGGATGTTGGTTTGAATTTGTGACATGTTAAGGCTAGTATTAAACTCTCAATGATCTGAGATGATATTTTGGATGTTAGTTTGAATTTGTGACACGTTTAAGCTAGTATTAAACTCTCAATGATCTGAGAAAATATTTTGGATGTTGGTTTGAATTTGTGACATGGTTAGGCTAGTATTAAACTCTCAATGATCTGAGATGATATTTTGGATGTTGGTTTGAATTTGTGACATGTTTAGGCTAGTATTAAACTCTCAATGATCTGAGATGATATTTTGGATGTTGGTTTGAATTTGTGACACGTTTAGGCTAGTATTAAACTTTCAATGATATGAGATGATATTCTGGATGTTAAATTGAATTTGTGACACGTTTAGGCTAGTACTAAACTCTCAATGATCTTCGAAGATATTTAGGATGTTGGTTTGAATTTGTGACATGTTAAGGCTAGTATTAAACTCTCAATGATATGAGATGATATTTTGGATGTTGGTTTGAATTTGTGACATGTTTAGGCTAGTATTAAAATCTCAATGATCTGAGATGATATTTTGGATGTTGGTTTGAATTTATGACACGTTTAGGCTAGTATTAAACTCTCAATGATCTGAGATGATATTTAGGATGTTAGTTTGAATTTGTGACACGTTTAGGCTAGTATTAAACTCTCAATGATCTTGGACGATATTTAGGATGTTGGTTTGAATTTGTGACACGTTTAGGCCAGCATTTAACTCTCAATGATCTGAGAAGGTATTTAGGGTGTTGGTTCGAATTTGTGACACGTTTAAGTTAGTATTAAACTCTCAAAGATCTAAGAGGATATTAAGGATGTTGGTTTGAATTTGTGACACGTTTAGGGTAGTATTAAACTCTCAATGAACTAGGAAGTTGTTTAGGATGTGTTTTTGATTTTGTGAACATTTAGGCTAACATTAAACTCTCAATGATCTGAGAAGATATTTAGGATGTTAGTTCGAATTTGTGACACGTTTAAGCTAGCATTAAACTCTCAATGATCTAAGAAGATATTTAGGATGTTGGTTTGAATTTGTGACACGTTTAGGCTAGTATTAAACTCTCAATGATCTGAGAAGGTATTTAGGGTGTTGGTTTGAAATTGTGACACGTTTAAGCTTATATTAAACTCTCAATGATCTAAGAAGATATTTAGGATGTTGGTTTGAATTTGTGACACGTTTAGGCTTGTATTAAACTCTCAATGATCTAGGAAGTTGTTTAGGATGTGTGTTTGAATTTGTGACACGTTTAGGCTAACATTAAACTCTCAATGATCTGAGAAGATATTTAGGATGTTAGTTTGAATTTGTGACACGTTTAAGCTAGTATTAAACTCTCAATGATCTAAGAAGATATTTAGGATGTTGGTTTGAATTTGTGACACGTTTAGGCTAGTATTAAACT
>JAVFBZ010095189.1:0-11881 GCA_032466195.1 Katharina tunicata | reverse complement strand
CTCAATGATCTGAGAAGGTATTTAGGGTGTTGGTTTGAATTTGTGACACGTTTAGGCTAGTATGTTTTTTCACTCATTTTTCGGAACTTGAGGAAACCGTTTTAACCATTTTAATCTTTAGAATGAGGTTAATCGAAAAATATGGAATGTATAAAACCATTTTTGAAAATACTTTCCTCTGTTTGAAAAGTTTTCCAAATTCTTGAGACTTTTAATATCAACTCTTCTTCATTGCAATTTTACTATAAAAAAATGCCCCATGGTAAAAGCTTCAAGATAAAATATTCCAACCGTCTCTATCGTGGTAAGATCCTATCAGATGTATGATTGATGTTTATACAAGCCTTTGATCTGAAAAGATGGAGATTTTCAGTTGGCGTTATTACGTGTCCTGCGCTTCTATGTGTTTAGGTAGCATGAAACATGTTTAGCGATCTTTTAATTTGGTATTTAAATGTTTGCAACTATTTAATATGGATAACATTTTAAGAATATCTGGCAAATTTATCTCGAGTTGAGGTTTAAAATCTAATGACTAATACTTCTAAAAGCATCGAGTTGAATATCTTAAAAATAAATTATATCAATAAATATAAGGGTAATCATTTAAAATTTCTCTCTTCTCATTCTAGTAAATGTATAAATTGTGACGAATTCACCCGAATAATGTTTATTGACAAATCCATATCTTTTGCGAGAGAGGATTTTACTTCCTGTATGGACTGTTTCCACACACCAGCAATGATGGCGTTAATACTACATCGCCTTCATTGCAGATGGTCCTTGTTACTTTACAGAGAAGAACGGTTCCAATTTGTTCGCTTGTCTAAACGCTTTTTATCCGGTCTACGATGATCACCAATCCTTTTCAAACACGAAAATTATATTCCAGCATTTAAAGTACAGAACACCTTTAAATATAAAAGGCCGAGAGATGACTATCAATGTAGCCTCAATGCTGTCAATTACCGGTGTCTGTTATTCTATTGAATTGATTAAGCCGCCGTCATGTGTCAATTATTCAATCTAAGCAGCATGTCGTGACAACAGCTCGCGCAACATTCACAAGATTAAATGTTCTTTTGAGTCTGGCTGATCTCATTCAATTTATTACTGTTTTTATATGTTCAAGAGCCTCGTGCTGGCGGTCTACCATTGTAACAGTTAGCAGTAAGAATCCACTCTGTCCAATGTTACATTTAATTTGAAACCCCTACGTAAGTAATTAGCTTAATGGGGTTAGCCACCACTATGTGTCAGCATTAGACCGCAGGATCCAAGGCTTAGAGTACATCTTATTCTTTGTCACAATTTAGCTCGCTTCCTGGTTTCCTTGCTTCATTTGTGATTTGTGTGGCTTAGGTAATGTCGTCTAAGCTGATAGTGCCTGATATGTATCTTAAGCATATTCGGGACATTTTTTTACTGCTTTTATGGAAGACCATTTAAAAAATTGTGGCTCTTATTCCTATATGGAATAATACTTTTTTAAAGAAACTGTCGAGCAAATCATATTAAAAGATCTAACAAATGTAAACTTTGATGGATTTTCAACTTCTGAGTATATTGATAAGCGACCTTTCGGCCTAGTTTTTAAGGCAGTTTTCTTAGCAATGGAGGAACATTATCTTTCCAGCAGCAAAAACACTAACGTGACTACACATTTTATGGTTGATTTAAGAGTCTTGTACTGTTGGAATGCAGAGCCGTCATATAAGTGAAATACCCTTGAGCACCAATCAACCAATCAATCTCAGACCGTTTTTAATCAAAAAGAGCGAAAGGAAAATTCGGTTATCAATATACCCAGAAGTTAAATAATTTATCAAATGTACGTTTGTGTTACGTTACCAGCTTCAAAATGCCGCTTACACATGTACAGTTACACGATTTATGTTTATGTTTAGAAGATGATGCACAATAAAAAAGATTCAAAACATGATTAACTGTGTGTACATTGACATTTTTTCCATACGTAGAATAAATCAATACATGGGTTCAAATGTTAATGAAATACTATTACCCATGGTTACTCGGAACTTACTCCGAATCAAACGCGCGTTAGAATTATCCCCCTTTGTAACCACTTTTCAGCCTTTATGGTCATCCAATTGACCAAATCGCCTGGCAGCCTGCCCTGATCGCAGATTGTGGGAAATCCACACCAATGGTGATTACATTCTGTTAGGAACTGCTACGTGTTTCATTTATGAGGTTAGTGATAATCATATGTCAGCACATATAATACAGCTGTGCATCTATTGCAATGGGGAAAACTGCTCATACAGCTTTGGTTTTCTATCTGAAACGATTATCCTTCTAACTTTGGCAACATGACAACTTACATGGTTATTTTTTAGTGTAGAGGGACCACTTTCATGTTTAAACTGGTGCCTACTCTATAACTAAGTTATGTTTATATTGGTAACCTTATTTGTGTATACTGACAAACTTCTGCGATAAAAGTATTTACCCTTCATTCATTCATTCATTTATTCACATTTAGGTAAATGACAATCCTCTTGGTTAACTTCTAATTCAAATATACATAATTGTGTGTGCATGCACATAAACTCGATTATTATCGTTTTAATTGTTGTACTTTAACAACAATGTTCAAAATCTGGACTGGTATTCGATAGATCCGTAAAAGATGACAGGATTTTACATTAAGAAAAACATTTCATAACATGAAAACCGTCACTCAATTAGACTAGTGTCGCCACCTCAGAAGCGTCCATAACAGTTACATTCAAATAAATACCTGATAAATGGCTACCGTTTTGGACTGAGTTCTAGAGTTTAATAGACTGACATTCGTGTATGTCTCATTGGATCAGCTATAGATGGAGTCTTCTGCACGCAATATGTGAAATCGGGCACAGACGCTTGTATCTAGACGATAACTCATTACACTAGGCTGGACTAGCCCTCTACTGTATGTATAATAGGGGAAGATAGGAAAGACACTTTCGGCAAATCGATAAATAAAAAAACCCTGCACCAATGTTTCTACGCACCTGGTGTAGAAAGTGTTTACACTACAATCACCGAACAGCCACTTTCGCCAATGCGCACGCGCATCGCCAAGACTTCCGACAGTTATTCTTCTTATTAGGCTGACGCGACCTTTGACTGAAGAAATTGCGCAATTTTCAAACAAGAAATATAGCGGAAGTCTTTGCGATGCGCGTGCGCATTGGCCAAAGTGGCTGTTCGGTGATTTCAGTGTAGACACTTTCTTTTCGTGATCAAGCGACTGCCAACTTTTGGCGATAACTTCATAATCGATGGTTATTTTAGCAAAATGACAACGGGTTTAAAAAAGAAGAGACCCAGATGCGTAGTAACATTGGTGCAGGTTGTTTTATTTATAAATTTCTGGAAAGTGTCCGGAAATTTGCCGGAAGTGTCTTTCCTGTCTTCCCTATTATACATACAGTAGACGGCTAGTCCAGCTTAGTGTAATGAGTTATCGTCGATTATACACTAGATACAAGCGTCTGTGAATCGGGCCAGCGTTCTACTGGCAAAATCCTCAGTATAGTTTAGCTGCAGTATCTCTGACGATTTCTTTATCTCAATATAGAGGTAGTTATGTTGGATCCGGAACGTAACAATTTGCTGCGAACCTTCAGTTTGTGGCAAAATTATCAAATGGATTATATTTTGTGTATTAGATATCTCTTGTGCTATTGGAACTTGTAACAGATCGCCAAGGACCCAAATCTATAACAGATAGCCAAAGATCCAAATCTATAACAGATAGTCAAGGACCCAAATCTATTACAGATAGTCAAGGACCCAAATCTATAACAGATAGCCAAGGAGCCAAATCTATAACAGATGGCCAAGGACCCAAATCTATAACAGATAGTCAAGGACCCAAATCTATAACAGATATTCAAGGACCCAAATCTATAACAGATAGCCAAGGTCCCAAATCTATAACAGATAGCCAAGGACCCAAACCTATAACAGATAGCCAAGGACCCAAATCTGTAACAGATCGTCAAGGACTCAAATCTCTTCCAAAACGAAGTCGATTTTCTTCCCAGGGTCCAGGGAACCATTAAAAGTGAATAATTCGACTTACTGTGGTTCGTTTGCCGTATGAAGTGGATGGTTTGTTGAGAATATCTGGACTATGAACCTTGGTCAGGCTTGAATTCTCATCGTATTGAATAAAAATGCGTCGCTGATGACACAGTGTTTGTCCGTTATAGAGACATACTTCTTTTGATATCTGAGAGAAGTAATATTGTATACAACATTGAACAAATCATACATATAAAACAATCAGTAGAGTTTACATGAACAAAGATAAAATGCATAGCTACAATGACCAAAGTAAATGTATGAGAAGGGCAATACTTTTATAATTTAGCTGTATAGAAAACTGTTTAATTGGTATGAGATAAATAAAGCTTACTTGAACGATTGGTTTTAAACACTGCTTGGGTACAATGAAAGGTCAATGTGTGTAGTATGGTACCACGTGTACACGTGCAAAACATTTTAACAATCATACGCACCTAACGATAATATTTGTCTGTATCGATGTTGTAGTTGTTTACACTCGCAACTGGCAGTCATGCTACATACCCTAAGAGATGCATTAGATGATTGCCGATACCTTCTTTTATTATAACGAATTTTATTTTGACAAGTCAGAAAACTGCTACCTGTATCACCGACCTGAAGTTACGGTTACACGATATATACGTTTTGCTGCCAGCTTGCATACATAAATACACTGCATAAGTATACCTCTGTCAATGGCGAATCTAAATAGCACGAGTACTTGTTATATCATAGTGGACGAGATCTTAGCTGATTTATCAGAAAGAGTGAACAGGACACGAGTGGGTAAAGACCTTCATGTATTATATATAATGACAATTTTAAGACTATTAAACATTGATCGGATTTTGTTGTCAATACAGAAATGCATTATTCGAAAACACTATTCGCAAGAAAATAAATAGTATATTTCGGGAATATTTACAAAGTGATTAAGTAGGCAAAGTTAAAAATCATAAAAAAATACAAAAATTTTGCGACAAATGACCGTTTTGACGTCAGTCCAATTTAAGTAAAAACCAAGAAAACTGTACAGCAATGTAATTATATAGCGTAATTATCCATGTCGGCTTGCATAGACAAAGTTCAAACGAATCAATCTTCATTTGACATTATAACAGGCACATTTGGCTGGCTATCACTGGCTGATATCAGCACATTAGAGCATGGACTTGGATAGTCTAGCTCAAAACAATCTTAACAGGCCATCAAATTGACAGGTCAATCTATAAGGGGATTCACTTTAACTTCGCTGGACGTTAAGGCGAGATTTGGTCGACTATCCTAGACTGACATTAGTTCTTTAGAACAGGGCGATCAAGGATTTAGTCTAAGAACAATTGTTTTCGAAGTCCATACAAAGGTATCAAATAACCTGATCGTTTCACACGCATAATCATGGTTTCCGAGTAACAAAGAAATATACTGTAGTATTTTCATGCTTCGGTTTATGACAAATGTGGGGCCTCCGTGACGGAGTGGTCTAGAGCGCACACTTCTAGATAGTATCTTGTGACACACAGATCCGCGATTTCAAGCACTCGCTGTATGTGGGTTCGTTTGCCAGCTACCAGCGGAAGGTCGTGGGCTTCCAGTTTTCCTCCAACTATAAAGCTGGCCAATGATCTGTAATTGGGCTGATAGTTCTCTTGATCTAATATCGGAAAATAAACAATAAACAAATGTCAGAAAAAAAGATGAATCCTTTGTGAACAATTCCTTGTAAATGCATTTCTAAGTGCGGAAACCTGTGGTAATACCATTTTCATTTGAACAGATCGGTTGCTCGACTTGTGTATTAGGCTTCAAACAATTGGGCTTTGTTTAATAAAACTGTCCTAACAATTTCCCTCGTTAGTCTTTGATTAAAATTAGGTCACTATCAGTAATAACCCACGGCATAAATCACACAGTACTGCAGGCCACAAAGAACGCCCAATCAGCCGAACTTATTGTTGTGATTTTAATACAGATTGTCAGGAATCTCAACACACTCATGTATATGGTGGTATTAATGAGCTCAATTTGCCCCTTTATTGGCAGTCGGTCATAAAACACGACATGTGCCATCAATCATACTTTACACTAATCACAAAACAGAACGTCGTGGTAACTGTTACCATAAGCTTTAAAAAACAGGCTAATCAAGTTGGATTATATGGCATGAACTATCGATCGATTGAGGGAGTATCTGAAATAAATCTGTTTAGATAATAAGATATAATTTCACCGGAAATCGGACTGATATAAAATGTTCATTCAGTGACCAAGAGAGTTCGTTAATATGAAAGTCATAAGTAACAATTTAGCTATCAGGTAATTGCACGTTACGCATCAGTAATCGTTATACACAATTGGCGAGATAGTGAGATGGTCCATACTGATTTTCATACTGGTCGCCAATCTCTTGGAAAGAGGGACATATGAGCTCCTAATTGTGAATGTTTCAGTATCCGTCCATGTCCTACATATGAAGCTGGAATGTGAGACGGTCGATTTCTGCGTACATAGAATAAGTATAAGGAGAATAAATTGTTTGAAGCTGAATGGATGGTCACAATTTAGTTACTGAATCGGGAACGATCAAGAAGTTTTGTGACAAAATCCGTAATACTGTGAGTTATTATTTTAGCCGTATTTATTTATTTGATCGGTGTTAACGTTGTACTAAATATTATTTCATTAAAACGACGACTTTGCGTTCCCCGTTTATGTCGGAAAACCGGATGGAAATCTCGTAAAAACACTTAAATGCAAACAATAGTAATTTTTAATTGATATTTAACGAAATAAGGAGTTTCGAACAGGTTCGCAATATTTTTCAATTGCGCAATTTTTTTTTTGTGAGAATCTATAATCATTAGGAAGAAGATCATTATATTTAACTTTGTATATTTAGTATATATGTATAAATAACCGAGCGATTCTATTCAGTTCCATGAAGAGCTTCCCGCGTTCCACTGCCAAGACCAAGGCTCTAAACACGTCTAAATCCGTCAAGATTCTTTAAGTCGAACATTTCTCAGAATTATGTCCTTTTGTATCCACTTTGCGGTGTCTGTCCGTTTCTTGTCAATAGAAAAAACTCTCTTTATTTATTAAGTCACGATTGGTTGGCATGTCATCATCACATCAACGGTAAATCCACACGTCTGAGAATTTCTTCACTTTGTAACTAGTCTTTATTGTCTGTTTAATTCCACCCCATTGATCAAGGTGTATTTACTCGTTAATAGGCAGGTCGAAGCAGCATATCATGACCAGAGCTAGTGGTAAATCCTCCCCAGTGTATGGTAAAATTAATTACAGACCACTACGTGATTACCTTAATGAGGTAAATGATCTTCACATTCCAGTATTGTTCTTGTCATTCAACGCCTAAAATTAGTGCTCATCAACAGGTTGCTTTCTTACTTGCATTCAACTGTCAAGTTGTTTGCAATTTTTTTAAATTACTGATTAAGAGAGATTAAACTTCTTGTAGATTGTATTCTCATGATTTGTTTTTGTAAACGTGTAGTGTATAATTGATGTAGGTTTCGTAACCAAATATCTAGTTTCCTATGATTGCGCTGCACAAAGCATGACCCGACTCTTGAGCATTTAAGGTGCGGCAGATAACGAGGCTTAATGAGGCCATACTTATGTCCCATTTGCCCAAGGATATGTAAAATTGATGCTGGCTTTAGTGCACCGTGGTAGCCGTGAAATATATTTATATTACTGAAAGCGAAATACATCATGTTATCCAAAGACTCCATGAATCCATATTTATGGACACATTGGGAAAGTTATATTGATATGGTACATTTAGATAGTGAGAATGTGAGACTAAACCTTATACACACCGGTAAACGCACAGCACTCAAAGCTAACGTTAAATAAAGTTTACATTACAAATCCACATACGCTGTATGATCCATGAATATTAAGTTAATGCTAATTATCAAAGGGAATGATTGAGCAGGGAAATTATATTATATTTGCTGGTTATTACATTTTTTTAATTGGTCCGATACAATTAAAGCTCATTTGAAAGAAGTCATTTTATGCTTGGCTCAAATGAAACAGGAAAACTGGAATTTTTGTCGTAAACAAGTTAACACGAGCCGAATACATTACAATAGTAAGTTAACATAGCCTTTGCCCCCATCGATGTATTAACATTTATAATTTTTAACTTGGCGATTTAGGCACATTTTAATAGGGCCCCATGTCTTTCGAAATAGTCGACATGCTGCAATTGGAGTAAACTATCTATTTGTTACGAATTGGATATTTATAAGCGGTAAAGATAGCGAATTTTCCAGCCACCTGAAACATTGCTTTTGTCGCCAAGCTGACTAAACTAGGCTTGAGGTCCATTCAAAATTACAATTCCCAACCAACCGAGCTGATCCCAAGCAATCTTTGTATATTTCATACAAACATGTTTGTTAACAACCTTTGATTTATCCTATCCAGCAGATGGATTGCAAAAACAAATAAAAAATACATACTAGACAAATTGTTTGAAATCCCCTTCTCGGCCCTGAAATGCTGCTTTATCACACGAACGAGTTTAGTGGAACTTCAATCTTGTTGGCTATGTCCTCGGATCTTTCTGCTCTCAAGCGACTGTCAATTTCTACATTGGTTTCCCACTTTATGAAGTTGCCAAAAGTTATGCCATCATAAATAAATCCAACTTGACACCTTCGGCTGAATTAACCCTTTTACCAACGGAATACCTCTTATCATCTCCACCACTACTTATCTTCGTTAGATAACAAAGCTGATTTTGTAAAAATGAGTGATGGACATTTCGGTTTGAATATTTTGTAAACATGAGGTAACCGTTATCGCAATATAAACATATAGAGGATGACTTATCTCGGCGTCCACGTCCACATCTGCGATTGACATAAGCAGGTAGATATAACTTGGTATCATCATTCCATTAAAGCTGGAAGCTACAGCGTCTAGAGCAAGGCAATGTTAACAGACCATCACCTGGACAGATCATTCCGCAAATTGAGCTTAGATGATCGATAAATGGACATGACTTAGAGGAAGTGTGACCCCAATAAGCTTCGTTAGCTGCTGTAGAGAAATGCTCCAAGACACTTAAGAATAATAGCATGTTTAACATGAATTTTTATTTTTTACATATATATATATAACCAGATCATCAGAATAACTAAAAAGAAGCAACAAAACAAATTTATGGGTAATTTCTAGATAAAAAAGACACCATTTCGGTGTCCCTGCGTCAGTGCTTACGTAGAGAAAGATTCGCAACCTTTACCTAGATAAAAAAAATCGCTAGTTCTACCGTGAGCCTCTGTAGCTCAGTTGGTTAGAGCGTTGGTCCTGCTAGCCAGAGACCCGAGTTCGAATCCCGGCGGAGGCAAGCACAATTTTCTTTCTCTACATTTATATAAAAATATATATAACTTGTCATTGCTTTAGCAAGTAAGATTCAGTGATTTAAGCAAATGTTTATCTAGTGATGTCATTATTTCTTCATTATGGAAACCACGATAAACACTAATGAGGGTGTTAGTCATAATAACAAGAAAACATAGTTCATGCAAATTTTAATGACATACTAACGAATGACAATTTATGTCAATTTATGCCAATTTGCTCCATTGTTTTGAAAATACAGCGCGAAGATATAAAGACAAATTTGGCGTGTCCTCTGTTGATTTCCATGGAATGACTTTGGGTTATTCGGTTTCCAGTTGGCATTAGAGTTATACTTGGATGACCGTCAAAGTCTAGCGTCTCTGTGTTAACCTGGTCCAAGGAAAAAGACTTAGATAGATGATAGGTGGACATGGATTGCCGGAAGTACGACCTTGACAAGCTTCGTTAGGTGTAAATGCACGTACAAGGTTAAAGGACTTTTATCGCATAAATCTGACATATTTTTCAGTTTGCTTAAAAGTACCATAGTACAGTTCGCCTTTGTTTCAAAATAATAAGAACATTATATAAAATAAGTTTCATCTCGACTAGCAAGACATAATGTTTTATTAGAAACGTCCACACATGTGATGTGAATAGTTACATTGTCAGTGGTAGGAAAACCTATTGAAGATCGTTTGTTGTAAGCATAGAATCTCGCTGACTATGGCTAACAGTTGCTGATAACTTACCCCATTAAATTAATCACGTACATTTAGGATAATGTAATAAAATCTAACATTGACTGGTGAGGATTTACCCCTTACTGTGATCTTGACAGGCCGTCCTAACTAGACTATTATAGAAGACATTAAGCTGGATCAATTGGAGGGCATCACACAGACAGTGATGAGTAGTTACAAAGGCAGGGGATTCGCAGAAGCAACAGTCGAACGTGAGGATTTTTGGCTTGCTGTTATCATGACATGCTTTAATACAGGGCCTGTCTTAAGACATGCAGACCATTGGATCAATTCGAGGAGAATTGTAATAGGAATAATTACATGTAAGTCACCGTTTGGACCGAGACCGTTGGGAAACAAGGTTCAATACAAGGTTTTAGAGAGTAAACTACACATTATATCCAATGATTGTCTGCTTTAAGTATTTCACTAGATGTCTTATTTCGCTGGCCATTGCCAAAGATAAACGTTGAGCTAATTTAAAATATGATGAGATGGACACTTTTGCGAACGGTTTCAGAAGGGGTTGCTCTCCGACATGTGAAATTTAAAGCTGTTTTTATTTTGATGGCTGTGAACACGACTTGCTGATAACACCTGCTTTATAGCAACTAAAAAGAGTGAAAAAAACAAAAGACCGGGGGAATCTGATACACTATTGCCGAAGTGTTATTAATAGTTGAATAAATAATGCTCTATCATTGTCACAGTTGATCAAAACATAATGCTCTCTGACAAATAGTCCTGGTTGTTTAATTACTGGGAGGGTTCACATTGTTTCCGGCATTCCTAACGTAATGTCGTACCACACGCCAGCTAGTGCTGGGATTCCACTAAAGATCATCGTTACCAGCCTTCCATAACAATGTGTTAATGAAGTCAAATCCTTCTCGTGATCCACATTAATTAAATGTAACATAGATCGTCCCCCAATGCGTCCTCCTTTATTACGTGATCCGGACAAACGGTGTCAGAATTAACGGCAACAGTCTATTGAATTACTTAGAATCCCAAAAGGCTACAAAACTACAAAAAAAAAATCGAGCTCAAATGTTTTCCGATTAGACTCTCTGGAAAACGTGTGATTTGTATTCACTAAGGCAAAAATGGCGTTTCTTAGTGTGTGGATTTCAGTGTATCAATTGAACCGACTGAAGAATTTACACGTTTGAGAAAAATAACATAAGAGCTCAGATACAGAAAACACAAATCAGCATCCGTGCTGCTTTTTCCTGAATCAATGATGTTGTTTCGTTGTATAGACTGAAGAGTTGGTAATTAAATGTGTGTAAACGTTCAGCGTCAAGGAGAAATACTTTATCTTCAATGGTAGGTACATTTTTTTGCCTGATTAACTAACTATATAATTAATATATTCAACAAATCGAATAAGTTAAAGACACCAATAACCGGTTAACACAATCGGTTTGTTGAAGGGATAAACTACATTTAAAAATAAAAGTTTAAAATCTTTAACTCTTTAACTCTAATCCAAAGAAGTTCAGACTATTCATTCCTTCTATTATTCGGAATACAAATTGTGTCTATTGTTTTTGCCGAACTATTATATTTGAGAGATATAATTAACCAGTTTGTTGTGACAATGACTCGGTTTTTTGGGTTTTTTTTTTTTTTTTTTTTGGGGGGGGGGGGGGGGGGGGGGG
>JAVFBZ010095083.1:0-10692 GCA_032466195.1 Katharina tunicata | reverse complement strand
ACCTTCATCAGTGGGCGAGTGCGTCTTCCTTCATCAGTGGGCGAGTGCGCCTACCTTCATCAGTGGGCGAGTGCGCCGACCTTCATTAGTGGGCGAGTGCGCCTACCTTCATCAGTGGGCGAGTGCCCTTACCTTCGTCAGTGGGCGAGTGCGTCTTCCTTCATCAGGTGGCGAGTGCGTCTTCCTTCATCAGTGGGCTGGCAAAACTCACGAATACTCGTGACACGAGTTCAAATTTACCTCGTGCTTCACACATGCCATCATGATACTGTTAAAAGTCGATAAAGGCTTTTGTCAGTTAGTTACTTTGGACTACTAAAGCCAGTCAATGTACCACAGTTATAGATTGAAACTAGTTACCCATTGGTATAGGAAGGTTTCTGGTGGCTGCTCACCTTGTCAATTTGATATATATTTTACTTTTCTTGGTATTTCACTTAACACTGACATTTTCATAAAGGAAATAACATTAAATACGACCCACTTATTTATCAGTTAAACAAATCCTTATCAGACGTAACCTTGATAAAGGCACTCCTCCGCCCATGGGCAGTGTGTTGAGTGCTACATTCATACTGTTATACCTAGCACTGGAGAATTATCTTTTCAACAACTGTAACACTTAAATTTACTTCACCTAATTTGGTTATGTTTGTAAGTTAGTATCGCTACTTCATATAAGTGAAATACCCCTCAGCACAGCATTTTAACACCAATCAATCAATCCTTAGAGAGGTTGAAATATTGATACGAAATGGAAATGCTTGTTCGCTTTTTTTTTTTAGATTAAAGTAAATAGGATATGTTACGCACTTGCCCTGTATTAAAATTTAAACTATATGTATTTTATTCTTCAGAAAATGTTAATAGGTCAAAGGACTTTAACACTATGAAGAAACAGGAAATGATGATGGACAGAAGGGTAAGCTTCAAGAAAAATCTCAAAGCCAGTTTCACAAGTTTGAGAATTTCTGACCTGATGGAAAAGAGAAAAAAATTTGGTTGACCTTAACATGAAATATTGTTAGGATAATAAGTACAAAAATTTCAAGTTATGCCAATTTCGTCACCCTTTTCCTTACCATTCCTGTTTTCCCCTATAAACAGCAAAAAAGTTTTTGAGCAAAAGCATTGGGTATTATTTACCAAGGAAAAAAGGTTTCAGCATCTAAAAGAGGTTTCATTATCTATTTCTGAAATCTTCATGTACAATGTTTGTTTCTCTAATGACTGTTTAATGTTTAATTGGGGGTGACTTAAATTCAAAATAAATAAATGTATCACGCCACAGCGTAGCTGAAATACTGCTGAATGTGGCGTAAAACACTAATCAATCAATCAATCAATCAATTGTATCTCTAATGTAATCTTCGTTTTGTTGCAGACAATTGAAAATGCTAAACGTTTAAGTCATGATAACATGGTGGAGCATACACCTGTAAGTATATTCGTCTTTAGTTACACTGTGTGTCGTGCGGGGGTGGTTGAGTGGGAGCCTCTTTTGACCTGGTGCTTTCTAAGCTAAGGATGTTGATTTGTTGTGGTGTCCTGTTTTGTTAATGTTATGTAAATTTTTTGTGCTGTCTTGCATGTTGCCAGCGTCATTTACGGGGTTTCCTTCCCTGATTGGGCTGGTACGCTGTGATAAAAGTGAAATAATCTTGAGTACGGCATAAAACCCCAATCAAATACAAACACTGTGTCGCCGTTCAGTGGTGACAAAATGTCAGCCTTAAATGATTTATGTATGCTTTAAATAGAAAAAGAAATGCATATTTTATTTATCATAATTGTCATAAAACTATCTCATTTTTATTTTTTAAATATGTATATTTTGCATGTCTCCACCGGAATTCAAACTCAGTATTTTGGCTAACAGGGCCAGCGCTCTTACCGACTGAGGTACAGAATAACCTTAGCGAATGAGAAGCACCAATAACCTTTGTGTAATAAGTGAAATCCAAGATAAAAATGAGACAAGAATAAGTATGACATGCAACAAAAATAAAACCATTGAAATTAATTTCATTGACTTCATTATGTATTTTAGTGGCGCCGGCCTGTCGCTATATTTGGACTATCGGATATGGTGGCTGTAACAAGTACAGAGAAGGATATCCAAGCTCAAAGAGAACAGGGAGTCTTACAGGCACTCTTCTTCTCAAAACAAATGTAAGTAAAGTTCCTCTAAAGGGCGTAAGTGGTTAGCATGTACTTTCTGCTCCCAGGTACTGCCTGATCTGATGGGCGTTAGTAATTTGATTTCTTGCGTTGTCATCTGTTAGTGATTTTATCTTTGTTGGTTACCAATGTTGGTGTCCTTCCTCATTGTCAGTGAGGTAACTTTGAACAAGGCATAACGCTGCAATCAAACAAACAAATCTGGATGTGCAATGTGCAAAATTTAGCATGACATATATTACTCTTGTCGACTTAAGTATGACGTTAAACTCTGATCAGACCTACATGTAACTGTTATGCAACAACAACAACACATGTTGTAATGCGAACCACTCAAACCGATTAACGTACCCTTTGCCGTTTTGAAGTCTTGAGCATATTCGTGCACTGGAGGAAGGTGTATTTTTCCAATTGGGGCAGCACACCATTGCACATTTTTATGGTTCTTTTAGTGCAGCTCGATACTGTTTAAACTTGCAAGGGCATTCCCTGGAACATCCAAAAGGCAACGCCAAAGCCTACTTAGTTGGTTCAGCATTTGACTGCCACAATATTCTGCATCCTAGTATTCTAGACTTCTTGACCAAAATATCTAAATCAGGGAACTTTCGGTTGGATGCAGTCGTCGCAGGGAGGTTTTGTCTCAACTTTCCATTATGTACCTGCAATGCAAAATTGTCACATGTAAAGAAGCACTTAAGCAAATAAATAATTGAAGGCACACATGTTGTAAGTCTATTTTTGTTTCTATTTCCTAGGTTACCGGACACTCCCACAGAACCAGAAATAGAGAGCATTGAGAGAACAGAGCCTACCCTCATACCCCTAGATGATGTAAGTAAACTTAAGCGGGTGGCTGGAGGGAGCTTCCTGTGCAAATGTTTTGTCTTCTGTATTGCCGGTGTCGCTTAGGGTGATTCCCTTCACCCATTTGGCTGGCATGTTTCATATGAGTGAAATTAATAGTGATCGCTATATACTATATATAACAATACACGACAGTATCCAGTTTTAACTATATAATTGAATAATCTATTCAATATACATTTACTAGTGCAAATTAAACCAAACCACTAGAGCATTTTAAGGATTCAAAATGTCTTCAATCCGTTAATTAACAAAGTCACCTGTTTTATTGAAGGATAAATCTGGTGGTGAAGAATTCCATTACACCTATGATACAACTGTTCAGCCGTCGGGGGATCCTGGTTCCATGGATCTAACTGACCTTCTCGCCAAAACCTCTGGGATGGCCGTACCTCCAGACGTCGCCAATCTCTTGTCTTCCATACAGCATGGCGGACTCGGACAACCAGGCTTCCACGACAATCCACAACTTATGGCTACTGTCCAAAATTTTATCTCTTCTGTAATGGTGAGTGAAGTTTAAAATGGTTCTGCTTTTTAAACAACATAACCAGTATAAGATGTTTCCAGTGCCTGTGGATATCGCAGGGTCGTTTTTGCGAGTTTTCTCGTGATTTTTCCAGAGCTTCCTGTGCACTGGTGCTTTCTTGGCTAAGGGGTATCAGGAAGCAGATCAGTTGTGGTGCCCTGTTTTCCCCCCTGTAAATGTCCTGTGTTGTGTTTTGTTTGTTGCCATTGTGTTAAAGGTGATTTCCTTCTGCCTTTGACGGCGTAAAACTTTAGTCAAACAAACAGTCGTGGTGTATCACAAACACTGGTCCTCGTACAAGTGAAATATCCTTTAGTTGAGCTTACATTCATGTTGGGATTCTTAGCACTGGAGGAACATTATCTTGCTATTAGAGCTAACACAAATGACCCTATATATTTTTTTGTCACTTGAACTGTCATTTCATCATGTAGGAACACACAACCGTCCTATAAGTGAAATATCCTTGAGAACAGCGTTAAAAACCAATTAATAAATCAACCCCTTATGTCAACCATATAATTGTATCAAGGATGTTGGTAGCTTTATAGATAGGTGGATGGTTTTAAGAAAGTTGATTTGGCTACACATTGTGGTTTAATAAATAAATAAATAAATAACAAGTATGATGTTAAAGAAATACTGTACACAGCTCTTAGTTGAGAAGCTCTAAAGACACCCAGGTCCTATGTAGTCTGACAACCAAAGGCAAACGCTTCTTTGTGATCGTAATATACAAGTCTGAAATAAATATAACAAGTAAAAATGTTTTTCTCGCTTTAGAATAATGGGAATTCTGATGAGTCAACAGAACAGTTACGAAAACTTCTAGAGCCTTTACAACATCAAATTGGTAAGTTTTTAGAATTTATTTTTGTCACATAAAATTATTTAATTCACAGTACTACATTATCGGGTTTATTAAAAACTAAAAAAGATTTATCAGTTGTAGTTTGTGAATGATACTTTGGTTTCAAAACAATGGTACCACCAAATGTATATCAAGTGAAAATAACAGTTGCTTTGGAAATCATAGGTTTGTAAACTTGACATGTGATATACCCTTGAATACGATGTTAAACTCTTGTCAACTAAATTGTAAATATGTTTAAAATTATACTAACTATTATGTTTTCAGATATTAAAGTTAATTGCCTTCTGTTAATGATGTCATACGTGTAAATCCTACTCTTCATTTCCCAATAATATGCTCTGATGTTGGCTCTGTCCCCCATAGACACTGGCACCATCATCACACTTTAAACTTCAACAGGTGCTTGATACGATCTTACTGTTCCCTTGTGACCTGTGATACGAGGGCAAAACACCAGCTCTCAAGTCCCTAAAATTCTTTATAATGATTGAGACTAACAAAACCAGGTGGTTTATTAGACCGTTTGGTCTGTTATGTACTGGACATCAGCTCGTTGTTTTGGTGATCAACAAATCTGAAACAAACAGCCATAATAAGAGTTTCGCTCTGTCTACTTCTAGGTCTTAGTCCAGTAATGGGAATGGACATGGGTGGCCCTCGCATGGCTGGACCCCCAATGGGAGCCCCACCTCCTGGTTTATTAGGAATGGCTCCACCAGGATTCCGACCCATGGGCATGCGACCCCCGCCCCCGCATGGAGTACTTAGACCGAGATATCCAGGTGGGTTTACATATGGCAGTGATTTCAGCCAATTGTTTATTTAATGAAGGATAAGTTTTAGTTTAAAAAACAGAAGGGCCTTTTATCATGCTTAAATGAAAGGTAACTTTTGAGCTGCTCTCCAGCTTTGTAAGCTATGATATCCTTCACAAGAAAAGCAAATCTTTCTTATGGCAAATGAAACGAAACAAACTTAGGGCATATGAATGAATAAATTTTCCCTCTATTTGCTTTTTGGTTTGAAAATTGTTAATCTTAATTAATTCTTGCTGATTTAACAGGTCCTCCACAAGGTCCAGGTGGCCCTCCAGGGCCCCGACCAAGCCTCGGTCATGAAGATGAATGGGGAGAGAACTTAAGAGGTGGGCCCCCTGGTGGCCCCATGAGGCCTCGTGGTAGAGCTGGGTTTCCTGTAGTGAGAGGTAGAGGTGGTCCACCACCCCCTGGGGGACGAGGCATGCCCAGGGGTAGAGGATGGGGAGGAGGTGTGTATAATTTAACAGAAATAACAGGTCTAATTTAACATTGAACAAAGGTCTAACTTTCTACAAAACAAGCTCTCACACGTCTCAGTGAACATAACAATTTTGTCATATAAGTGGAATACCCTTCTGTACGAAGTTAAACACTAATCAAATAAATGTTTCTATAGAGCTATAAAACACCTTTAAAAACTTATACTACTTCTTCAAGCTCTTATTCTCATCCTCTGTTTTGTTTAATTTATTCTGTAGCCCCACAAGATCGAGCTGTTTGTCGTCACTTTGCTGCAGGGGGATGTAATCGAGGGTCTGATTGTGGATTTTACCATCCTGGTATCAACGGACCACCTTTATAGTAAACAGAAACTCTAGCAACATTTAACCAATTTCTTCCATTTCAACTGTGGTCATTTTTTGTACAAAGACAATCTTTCAGCCTCATTGGCTTCATTTTTTTATGCGTCGGCATGTGAGTGAAATGACCTCAAGTACGGCCTAAAACGTAAATGGTTTTCCAATCTTAAAACTTCTGTGGGTCGGATCAGCGAAATATCATGCAAGCAATCTACGTAAATCAGTCACGATTAACGTCCAATGTTAAATTTGTCAGCATTTTGAAAAAAGCTTTCTATGATACAATACAACTTGTATAAAAGATTCTGGATTTAGTCAGCACAAAAAAATGTCATTCTTGTCCGCTGGCTAAAGGGCGCTGTTGTTGTAAAACAGTTTGTGAAAATCAGATCATGTCTCAAAGAAAAATGATTTTGAAAGCATAACTGTTTCAATGCAAGGTAATGCAAGATTGTGTAAGATAATGATGAATTGCATTAATAATAGTATTGACTTCTATACATAATGATTTTTGTATAATACGCTGTATATAAAGTTTTGTATATATTATTTCATCGTCACGATGACTGCCATAAATGAAAAAAGTGCTGAGTCATTGCTGCACTTATACAGAAATAAATCATATTTCAACATAAATATTCTTACCTTTCTTTCTTCCTTCATCGTTTATTCTATTTTTAAAATATATTATAATGCTGTGTGTGGCTGGTTTGCTGCTCATTGGGTTAAAATACATTGGTGTATTGGTCCAGGTGGAGCCCAGCCAGTAAAGCATTGGTGTGCTGATTCCCCTTCCATGTAGCATGCACAAATATTCCTTAGGAACAGTGAGTTAGGCACAGGTGCTCTCCGAGGTAATAATGGGAATCAGATAGTCGATTTATTGTGGTGTGCCGTTATTCGTCTTGTAAATGTCCTGTGGGGTGTCTTGTGTATTGCCAGTGTCGTTAGGGGTGGTATCTTTCAACCAATGGTCTGGTACGCTGTAATCTGAGAGAAATAATCTCAAGTGTGGCGTAGAATCCAAATCAAAGACAGTTACAAAAATAGGCTACACAAAGTACAGAATCGCTCTTACAAGGTTTTCCACCAAAACGTGGCAGTGCATCATCATAAATACACTGCCTAATTGCTTATTGGTTGAATTGTTACATAGATATACATCCAACTTTCCACTGGATATTAGACAGATTCCAGTCAGAATAGAGAGCGGATCGAGCAGTAGGCCTAGTCTTTTTTGACTGATTGGTGTCTAGAAATGCTAAACGTCTGTCCATGCATGCATATGTACTTAACATAACTGAGAAACATATACTAGATTATAGGCCTAAGCTCCAAAAATGAGGAAGGCCGGAGAGACAGTCTCAGCTTATTTTCATAATGAAATTTGGTCTAGCATTGTAACAAGATGACTTGAATTTAAGCTTGTTTGAACTAAAACAACATAAATATTTTGTTGCAAAAAGCATCTTACAAACAATCGATATAAAGTGGTAGGGCCTACTTTCAAGGATGCCAAGCCCTCGAAAATTAAAAATGTATTTTCTCACGTAGGCCTACAGTGATATGACCCAACAAATGCATTTTACAGCGGTTTTTCTTTGAAATGTTTATAAAAGATTTTAGAAAGATTGAAACACGGTCACCTGGCTTGTATGTGTCGGATAGTAAATAAAATGTGTTCCTAAAAATTTACCTTTTTGTGTATTTATTATGTTTGCGACACACACACAATCGAGAAAAAAATAATAGTAAAGATATTACTATGGCTTTTCTGTTATATATTACTGTTTATATTTTATTCACACATATTTGTTGTGAACACTATAACTTTACAACGAATTCATTGCATAACTACTAGGAAAATTTCACAATCAGAACGATAATATTGAGCAAATGCTGTGTAACAAATGCGGCGAGGGCGATCATTTCGAGTCTTCATGTTGACCATCCCGTTGTATTTTTCTGAAATGCTGTTTTCCATGATTTTTTTTCTCTGGACGAATACAAATCATGTTGTTTAGAGTAAAGGTTTCCTGAAAAACTCGCATCTATTTATACACGGTTGGATCTATTGACGTCCAGCGATTTTCGACCAGATTTCACTATTTTTCCATGTGTAATTTTAAAAATAAGTGCCCGTGTTTTATAGTTCCCAAAGTCGGTACAACGGAGAACGAGCTATTTTGTAGTTTGGTTGTGACGTCCCCAATTCATATATAGGTCTACACAACACGACAACCTGGCTTGTATGTGTTGCTAAATACTGGGTTTTTACAACCGGAAGTACATCTGCCCGTTTTCACGTCCCTTTGGTCGATTTGCAGGTGAATTGGTATAAAATGGGATTTTTGGGGGCAACAAAAATGTTTAGTAAACTTTATGTAGTTTGAATACTGAATTGTGGACGTTGTAAAGGCGATGTCGTGAGGAAAATAGATGCAGCTTTGCCTTGGAGTGGAGAGGTCCCCTAGTGATTTGGGCGTTCTGTTTCAGAACCTGTGTACATCTAGGGGCAAATTCATTTTGTTTTAATAAAATCAATTTCTTTCCTTTTTTTTCTTCATTTTTCTCGATTTTGTGTCTGTCGCAAACATAATAAACACGCAAAATGGTGAATTTGTTATAATATATTTCATTTACTTTCCAACACATGCATACAAGCCAGGTGACCGTGGTCAATTCCCGATCAATCGCTAAGGGAGATAACCGAAGTGAGCCAGGATAGGGGATGAACTATCGGTTTCTGGTGATCTTTTTAGCTGATGGTTGGTGCACATGACCTTGTAGGGATGAAGGAAAGCATGTTTGTGATTTTTTGAAGTTACATTATGCGAAAACCATGGCTCTTCATTTGCGATCGCTAAAGTTGAAGTCTGGAAACTTTCCTCATTTTTTGACGCGATGTTTTGTAGCACAAGTTCAGTGCTCTAGCAACGGTGACACGCGATCTGGCAGCGAGTTTGACTGGGAAGCATTGGCGAGTCAGGTACGTGAAACAACAACAACACCATATAAATAATTTCTGATGAATGATGATGATTAGCCTAATAAATCAGACGTTAATATTACACTAGGGTCTGACGGTAACCCCTCTGGTTATCGTTTGCTTTCTCCCGCCATCATCAAAAAAACGACCAAAACACTACCTACCATCGATTGTAGCTATCATGATTCATTATAGTCCTAGAACCTGGACTCACCATCATACCAGAGGGTGAGTTCTAGAGTCGTGCTCCTGAAAAGTATTTAGTTAAATACTAAATATCTTTCCACCTTAAGATCTTTCAAATAGCAAGAAAATAAAACAAAAATTAAATTTTTAAGACTTACCTGACACAATTAATATTTTACGCTTGGAAAGCGACAACAGTATATCCAAAATATTCCATGGTTTTGCTGTACAAGGGCCATTTAGTGACCCACTACAACTGACTAACTTTGGAAAATGTTGTCTTGTCGATGGAATTCGCGCCAAAATCAAGCCGTGGGTGTGTCACGATCCCACTCTGTGGGTGGTCTAATCTGTCTCCTTGGCTGTCACTCTGTTCAACATAGTATCTCTGTGAATTGCGAGCAAATGCATGGTGTTAGTTTGTCAATCAGTCTGACGTCATCAAGGAAGGGGGTCATATGGCGGTTAAGGCGGGTCATAGCTAGGGTCACATGATAACAAATTATATTAAAAATGGCTGCGGAGTTTCGAAGCTAAACGATTTCTACGACCAGAACACTGGAGCTCATGCTATAGGTATGAGCTCCGAATTCCGTGAGCTAAATTCATCATAGTCTATAGCGGTGGATATTGGAAAATTGCAAAGCTACAAGTAAGGTGGAGACAAAGGTTCAGTGAGATATACATCAATATGTCACAAGGAGTGACTAAAGGAGCTTAGTTTCAAAGCTGTTTATTTCATTTTCTGCTGACTCCGTATATAGTTTCAACGATTGAAGATGCATTCCCTGGCACCTAAGCTAGTTAAATAACTCGTTATGGCTGTTGATGGGTGTATGTTTTTGATCAATCTTGTTTTATAACACAAGCACGGCTTGAAAAAATGTTAATTTCCCGGGAAGGGCTCTTTTTTTCAAAAAAAATTCCCGTGAGCACGATCAGTTTTATATGCTTATGCTGTTTAACACATGGAGGTTAAAAATGTGTGCAGGTCGCGTAAGCATCGCACAAATAAATAGTTCAGACTGTGATTGTCCGTAATGAATTGTCACACTGTATTGGCTATCAGCTGGGTTTGACTGTGTGCATAATTGTTATGTTCACGTAACCGATCGGCTGCATACTGAAGTGAAGAAAAATGCAGTGTAGCCTACCCATTTAAAATGAGGACTAGAAATACTTTTGTTGTTGATTTCACATTAAATGCTTTTACTAAAAGGTCACTCTTTTAATAGAAACGAGTCAAAGATTAGCAATGAAAAGAGCCGACATACACGTGGTCAAAGAAACACTGAGCTGAGAGGTGCCATTTTCGTAAATGGGGGCTATTTGAATCCGCTAATGCCGTCAGTTTTGTGTGTATTTAAATCATGTAAACAATCCAATTTGTTGTGCTACTTGCTTGCAACTTGACCATAATTTAAATTAAGTGTCGTTGATGTTATGGA
>JAVFBZ010094972.1:0-25617 GCA_032466195.1 Katharina tunicata | reverse complement strand
TGCCTGTAGACGTTTCTACTATCACCAATTTTTAAACTCTTAGATTTTATACTGTCATTGTTTATATGTTCATATATATGTATCTTATGTTTTATTGTTGATTGTTTTACTGGTGAAGCCCTCTACCTCCATGAAAATAGGTTTGTCCTATGGAATTAACGAGATTAAATAAAGATTATTTGAATTTGAATTTGAAACACATACTAGTTACACTGCTGTCTTAGAATTGAAATAAGCAAACGTTGTGTGCAACACCAATCAAAGTGAAACCTTTTGTGTTCGAACCTTGTTGGTTCGGTCCGACATTAACTGCCATTCAGAGAAATGAGCATCCATAATAAAGAAACTGCTATCAACATCTTGCCACTGAGACTGAATCCATTTGTCTTGATTTCAGACTCAGTTCTGCAAAACTTAATAATATTAGAGTAATTAGACAGATGGTGTTTCTGTGCATTTCTAGGTTTAAAACAAAACAAAAAATACCTACCATTTGCCCTGTGTGTTTTGTTAAACAGATTTTTTTCAAAATTCTTTTGTTCTTTAACTGATGGAAATGTTTCATCATAATACTGAAAGAAACATTGACAAAAGAGGATTAGAAATACAGTTTAAAGTTTGGAAATATTATAACACAATAAAAATAAATGTAGATGTCATTGGAAAAGACAAAACAAACTTAAAGATTTTGTCTTAAATATTTACATATCAAAATAAACATAAAAATTAAATGAATACACGAAAATAAAAATAAAACACAATATAAGCTGAAACATAGTCATATTTGTGTTTTATATCAGCCAGGACTAACATGTGTGTTGATCACAGCTAGGAATTTCGTTTTTTTTGGAGAGTATAATAATTTATAATTTACCATTTACCATTTACCATTTATAAGTATACAATATAATTTTGGTATATACCAAGCAGGGCATATACCAATTATCTTGAGTGATAATTCTAAACTGGTTCTTTTTAACAGCCAGGACTTTGTTTTTAGGAGAATGCATTTTCCATACCTTTGCAATTATCCTATTTCCATCGTTATCCAAGATGGCCAATGCTTTGATTGTGTACAATGACGGTTCCTGAAACATAAAATAAATGTTTATTGATTTTGATTGCTGACTGCAATACACATATGACATCAACAGACTCTGTATTGCCAGATTTTGGAAAAAATAAGCAAACTCCACCTGTTTAAATTACATTCAAACAGCCATATATGAACTTGCAAATTGATTTGCATGAAATCCATGTGCCATCACATTCACCTGTACTACTCTATGTGATAATTTCGCTTACATTTTGCGAAAATTTCAGTATACCAAAATGACAGATAACCTTCTTGGACCAACCATCACAACATGACAGATAACCTTCTTGGACCAACCATCACAACATGCCCGGCAAAGTTCTGCAACTTTCATTATTGACAAGTGCCGGAATTGCGCCGAGTCCCGTAACACACCATCAGGTCAGAATCACTGTTTGAAATATGGGGAATCACTTTCTAGGACAGTAAAACAATAGCAGGTACGTCAGGTAGGGAGCTTGATGGCAATTTTTTGGGATGGTGTGCAAATCAAACGATACCGTCAGAACGTTATGTTTATTATTAAGCTACAGAACTGTGCCATGCTTAACCATTGTAACTCCAGCTTCACACAGGGTGATGTGGGGCACATATTTGGAACTTACTGTTTAATTCAAAACTTATTATCCATTTTCTTCAATTCTTTGTATAGTTTTTATCAAAATGTTATATTTGCAGTAACCATAAGTGTCAAAAACTTACTCTGCATCACTTATTTCAAAACAAAATTCGAGAGATTTTTGAATTTGGCCGCATTCTTGCTACTCTTGACAAATAAAATTACATTTTAAATGTTAACAATGTGGAAGGTGCGCATTTTCATATTTAAAATATCTGCCAAACAGAATTGAAAATCACTTAATTGGGGATGTTAAATCCAGTTAGTGTCAAAACTTACACATTTTTGTCCAGTAATGTTCTGTATCAGCTTGTATGGATTATGTAGTAGACTGTCTAATAATGATACAGAACTCTGCATCAAAGGTCTAGTTTGTTAATCTTTTTTAGGCTTAGTACAACATTAGCCTGTAAACTGGACCTTGTAATGCTATGCAACAAGGTCCACTTTCTAAAACATTGCGATTAGCTCTGGTTGAAGCAATCTTCACAAATTGTAAAATTACAACCTTTGATTTACAAAATGTTACTATACAATGCACATGCGAATACCTAGGTAAATCCTTTCTTCGCCATTCAAATGAGGTGTACATCACGCTTTATCCTCACCAACCGACAGTTCAATTTTAATCGAATTAATTGTTGCGGATGGATTGTGGCTGGGGAAGTGGGGGAGTAGACTAGTGCTGAAACAGTTAAAGATTTTTCATAACCGAATACAACTTTACATACCTTAGTCTTTGAATAAATGGGGAAAAAATAACTGAACAAAGTGGTTACATGTACTTTGGGTTCATGTAACTTGAAAAGGGAAGGGGGTACAAGTAATCTGAGAAAAATTTGGAAAAAAAGTAAGTTAGGATACAAAGTTTCAGCTCTATAGCTGTTTTCAATCCCAAGTTATAAGTGTCCGAAGTCTGGAAAAAACACATTCACATCTTTTCACGACTCGCAAGCACGAAAAATGGGGGTTTTGAGCAAATTTCAGGAGGCTGTATTTCAGAAACGACATGTCATATCAGGCTATTTTTTAGCATGTGTTCATTTTTTACTCAATGGATTATTTTGATAGAGTTTCATCAAAATCTGAGAGTGTCAAGCAGGAACATTTCAGAAAACTGGCTGTTTTGATACAGAATGACCCATATAGCAAAAATTAATAAATAAATAAATAAATACTTGTTGTCAGTGACGTACCCGTTTAATTCAGTGCATTGCATACTCTTGTCAATAACAAACCGACACGATTTAAAACAAAAATATTTTAAAAGAAACATTTTGTAAACTTTGGTAATATTTGAAGTAGGGCAAACAAAATCCTCAAGAATAAAAAGGGCTTCATGTCAACATGTACGTTGAACAGACAAATAATTACTCATGTGGCAGTTCTTTTATCATGGAAAGGACGCACATGCTAGCTATGACCTAATTCCCTGTTAGGCTGGAGCTGTGCAGCGAGAACTTTTACAGTTGACATACAACCTTAACCTTTCGGCTGTTTGGTCTGTAGACGTGATTTACTGTGGTTCTTCAATGATATGTGTAGTTTAGGGGTCATCTCAAATTTTTGGTTATTCGGTTAGTGATTTATTATTCGATTACCCGCAAATTTGAAACCGAATACATGTATTCGATTAACCGTTTCAGCACTAGAGTAGACTACAACATTTGTTTGCCTGACTATTGTAGTCTAATCCTGTTCCGCCCTACTCCACAACATTTGAATCGAGACAAACATGGCAGAGTTAAAATTGAGCTATCCGCTTGCGATCTTTAATAGGGATGTACATCTCGTTCGAATGGCGAAGTAAGCCTATAGTATAAAATTTGGGTGTGCTTTGTACAGTATTGTGGTTTAATCTTCTTTAATCTGTGAGTATACTTCCACCAGAGCTATTCACATTTTTTTTTTTCTGAGCAGAGCCTGGTGGCATATAGCATTTACCAGGTCCTGTTTACTGTGCTAGTACAACATTAGCTTATAAATCAGCCCAGACGCATTATTTGTTGTGGTTTGCCAGTCGAATGTCAGAATTAATAAAAAAAGCAAACTAACATAGCCCAATATTCGGGCTAGTACAACATCAACATGGCTATACTGGTTTGGAAATTGGCAGTTTTTGCAACTTCTTTTACGCCTACAGACAACCATTTAATCACACCAGCTAACTGGTTAGTTACAATGACATTAATCTGTAAAGTAAAAGACGTGGATATATATAGAAAGTCGTTTTGACGCCCAAAACTTACGAGAACTCCAGAATCCATGCTGGCGATCAATGTTTGTAATGCTGTCTGCTGTGACGTGTAATGTCAGTTTTCTGCTCTTTCCTACTTCCGGTTTTAAAAAACAAACAAAAATCAAAAACAGTGTTGAGGTAAGTTTATTGACATTTATACATGCAAATCACTAAGTATTAAAAAACTAGAAAAGATCGTTTCTGTAAAGAATATCTGATATGTAAAATATTTCACCGTGCTAAAAAAAACTCGTACATTTTCTTCGAAATAGTTTAAATGAAAATAGCCTTGTTTATTGTCAACAGCTTAGGATACACACAGCAAAGATTTCCCAAACACAGGAAGGAAAAAGGAACACTATGACTGCAAAGCATAATTTAAAAATATACATTGATTGCAAATTTTGTATTTATTTATTGACCAGCCAAGATAAAACACATAATTAATAAGCGTTATTTAATTAGTGGCCCCGTTTGCTCACAACTAGCTACAGAACTGTGCCATGCTAAAACATTGTAAGCCCTAATCCCCAAATCGTACAGGGCAATGCGGAGCACATATTTGAAACTTAAAGCGGCGTTTCCATTTGTACGGATGCGGATACGGAAAAATCGCGCTAGCTGTTAATATAGAGAGTGTTTCCATTTGTACGGATTTCTGACACGGATGCGGACGCGCATACGGCAATCTTCGACCGGATAATGTAGTACGTAGCGTTCCGTACGTTTTCCGTATCCGCATCCGTACAAATGGAAACGCCGCTTAATTCGATACTTATCATGCATTTTCTCCAATTCTTTGTGTAGTTTTTATCAAAATATTGTAGTTAAAGTAATTTCCGATTGTGAAAAACTCGCTATGCCGCAGTAATTTCAAAACAAAAGTCGAGTTATTGAAAGAGATTTTCGACTGAATTTGGCCGCCATCTTGCTACCCTCGTTGACAAATAAAATTAGCTTTTACATGTTACTAATGCGCAAGGTGCGCATTTTTGATAAATTAAATATCACTGAAAGTTCAATTTACCAAACATAATTGAAAATCAGGGCGTTTATGGCGATACAGATCTCTGCATCTAGATCACAACATGATAGAAATGTCTCTCCTATTTGCATTTAACAATATCTGGTACATATAGGAAGGTCTGTCAAAGGAAGGATTTTGTAAACATTTATCGATCTTCACTGAAAATTGTTCAACTGTAATTTAACTAATGACCTTTACTTTGTGTCGTCAATATTTAAGAAGTGATTTAGGCTGTTCCAGTTATAACAGGAAATAAAACATCAAGGCATTGGGGCATTCAAGAGGTATTTATTGTGAAAAAAAAATATATATTTGGTCAAAGTTTTTAATGCAAATTCATTGAAATAAAAGTTCACTAGATTAAAGTGTGAATACAAAACAAAAGAAAAATATTACTCGTTTTTGCTCAAAACAATTTTTTTCCACAAGCATGAAAAATACCCCAAAGTTTTGTACATGTTTATTTCCTGTTATTTTTGGAAAGGTACGAGTGTAGAGCACCCAAAATGGCGGTTCAAAGGAAGAAGGATGGTGGACCAAACGTGAAGTTTTTTGAGTCGGTGGAGACGATCGCTCAATTTGATTCAGTGCGAACATGGCTTCACAAAAACTGCAAAAAGGTAACTTTCTTGACGTACCGATGGTCGTTCAATTAGGGCAATACTTTTATTACATCGGTCGAAGTCATGCAGGCGTGGGTTTGCTGCTGATCCTTTGTCTGATCCTAGGCAGGGTCTTTAGTATCTGATCATGCAATGTTCTTAATGAAATCTGCAGGAAAATAATAAAAGTAAGACCTTTCTAATCTGCTGCAACACCAGACCTTAAAGGCAAGGCTGTACTTAGAAATGACAAATATGTGTTTCTCTCTGTTTTTAAGGAAAGTAAAATCTTAAACATTAGACAAGAAGGAAGGGGAGATAATTGTGGCTGGTACATTATACCCAACCATTCTAAAACAGGTCTGTTTGTTTGATTGGGGTTTTTCGCTGTACTCAATGTTATTTCACTTATATTATGGCGTGCCAGTCCAATCGGTGAAGGACACCAATGTAAACAAAGCTGGCAACATGCAAAACATTTACATAACATTAACAAAAAGGACTCGACAACAAATTGGCATCCTGTGCCCCTTAGCTCAGAGAGCACCAGGGCACAGGAGGCTACCACCCAACCACCCACTTCTAAAATAGAGAATCAAATCATTCTCCCTTACATCGAGTCTTTGACTCCAAGAAGGTATTAGCTGGTCATTTTGGTGTGCGCCTAAGAAACGTTAAAGCTGCATACAGTTTGCTAGTAGGTTTACTGCTCTGCTGATTTGATGGTACCACTTCACAATTTTATATGGTTTGTTTTCTGCCTATACTGACTTTAAATTGAATTGCCCTTAGCATTTTGACAAATAGGTCAAGATAGATACGGTCTTAAATAATATATATGTATGTGTTGTTTATTTTAGTATATTCAAGCGGAACCACCTACCAACAAAAACCTGGCCAGTCTAGTGGTTCAACTGTTGCATTTTCAAGAAGATGCTTTCGGAAAACAAGTCAGCAATCCAGCTCTGACAAAACTCCCAGTAAGTATTGTTAAAGATTCACTGAAAGGTGAAATTATTTTTTACACAGGATGATATAAAAGTCATCTTTCGCAATTTACACTGAAATGAATGTAGCTAGAGCAAATCACTTATCTCTGTACAAGTTTACCAGCTGACCACTTCATGAGTCGGGTCCTCATCCAGGTAGCCACTTTTGTTAAAAAATGATGTGTTATTTCATATCCTGATGTGTGAGGAATTTTGTTCATGTTGGGTGCACACTACATGTATGTGTCCTTTATGTGTGGCAGTTTTTCTCATTGTCAATACATTTTGGTAACGGTTTTCCTTATTCCTTGAGGAAGACACTAAATTTGGTCAGTTAGATGTTTCTTATGCTGTACTAAGTCTGCATAATACAATAAACAGGTTGATGCAATTAATGAAACAATGTCCATGAATTAGAAGGGCATTCAGATTGGAATTATCCCATGACAATGATTATCACTTAACAATTTCACCATGATGCTATAAATTCTTTTATTATATAATATAGTACAACCTAATGTATTGAAAGATTGTCATTTCTTTTTTATTTCTAACAATAAAGTAAACTGAACAATCTAATTTATAATTCCCAATGAAGTCTTAGATAAATAGTTTAATCTAAATACCTTAAATCTGGTCATTCTCAACAATTTTTTGACTGATTTCATTTGCAGATGCGATGTTTCTTGGATTTTAAACCTGGCATGGCCCTATGCCATATTCTGGCTGCTGTTTACAAATTTAAAAGTGACCAGGGATGGTGAGTGATATAGACACAAGTCACCCCAAGTAAATTATGCCTTAAAGTGTAAAGTACTTCATTAAATGGAGCAGCTGTGTGGTTGATGAGATATTGTCAAATAAATCAGTGATCTAATTGATGCATGTGCCACTTTGTTTTTCACTATGGCCTACCATCCTTTTAACTTTTTGGCAAATAAAGTTGTTTTGGAAATATTATAAACTGCCATAGACAAATAAGTAGGCTTTTTCCACCAGGGTCAGCAAGTTAAAGTATATGTACTGTCTTTAGTTTTAAAAGTTTTTTATATTTCAAAATAAGATATTCAATACAGCATTGGAGCTGGCAGAGTTAAATGACATAAACCTATAATGAACCTATATTGTTTTAGGCGGAGGTTCGACTTCCAGCTCCCATCACGCATGGACAGGAATGTGGAAATGTTTATGCAGATAGAGAAGAGTCTAGTTCAGAACAAATGTTTAACCTTACCTCACATCTTCATTCGACCTGACAATGATCGTGGACTTATCCCTCGACTTAAAGACATTATTAAAAGGCACCAGGGTTCCATAGCAGATAATCCTGACGACGCAACACATGTTATTCACCCTCTTCCTGTCAGCACTAACCCTGATGGTAAACTAGCAATTATAAAATCTGATTAGTAAGGAATGTTTTATACAGACACAGGGAGCGTACACTGGCCATTAGTGTCTCCTTGTAATTATGATAAATAATGGGTTTGTCTTCTACATCCAATGGAAATAAGGACACATTAATAATTATAATGATAATTGTATTTTTTGTGTTTTCTTCCAATGACACTCACACATATACCTGGAAGACCAACGACATAACTCGACAGGGAAGGATTAATATTAATGCATGTTTTTAGTTTCTATATTGTTATAAAACTGTCACTACCATCGAAAATACCAAGAACATTTCCATATTTATGCTACAAAAGGATCATTTCAAACAGTGGGTGTTGAGTGAAAAGAACACATTAAAATGCGGGTGGATGCTTCCGGTATACCCTGGGTCTATTGGAGCTAAGGGGCATCAGGAAGCTGATTTGAGTGTGGAGTCTTTTTAAGAGCCCTATTTTTGTCCTGTGGAATTCTTGTATGTTGTCAGCGTCTAGGGTGGTATCCTTCACCCATAGACTCTAGGGTGGTTTCCTTCACCCATAGACTCTAGGGTGGTTTCCTTCACCCATAGACTCTAGGGTGGTATCCTTCACCCATAGACTCTAGGGTGGTTTCCTTCACCCTTAGACTCTAGGGTGGTTTCCTTCACCCATAGACTCTAGGGTGGTTTCCTTCACCCATAGACTCTAGGGTGGTATCCTTCACCCATAGACTCTAGGGTGGTTCCCTTCACCCATAGACTGGCATGCCATCATTTAAGTGAAATAACTCAAGTACAGCGTAAAAGTCCACTCAATCAATTAATCACACATTAATATTGTTTTAAATTTGTACTTGATGGTAAAGGTAACTGATTGAATGTAAACCATAAACCAAAAAGTTATCTTTGAAAATTGCCTTTCCCTAGAATTGTTTGAGACAATCTTATTTTTTCATTTGATAGATGAATTTTTACGACCTGTTCTCAAACGTGATCGACATACACTAGTTCATTGGTGGTACTTCCCGGACAGGTAGGCCTAATAACAATGTCTTTAATGATTAGTTTTGAATTCAGCTAATCCAGGGAAAATGTCGAAAAGCATTGAGTGTTGTCATAGAGAAGAAATACGGTACCATAAATGTAACAGTTTCTAACATAGATTGTAAATGTAAACTTTCATCCTATTTATGCAAAGATTGTCTCGTCTTGTATCCATTGTTCAGATGCTTAGTTATTTTTTGTCTTTATGGTTTTTATCACTGACCAGACCGGCATACAGCCAAGAAGAGAGGAACAAAAACTGGAACATTGCTTAAACGTCTAGTGAAAAAAACAGATATTTAATTGGACTACATAACTAAGTAAAGATTAAATTTAGACTATCAAAGATGAAATTTAGAAAAAATTAGATAAATTACAAATGTTTTAGTAGATAGTTATATACTGGTGAGATGTGACTATATGTTTCTTTGACCTGTTTGTAGCTATGACACTTGGGTATCTGATGTTAGTATTGACCAGGATGTGGAGCCGTCCAGTTCACCCAATGGACCATGGGAGGTAATGTGCAAGTAAACAATGCTCATTTGGTGCACGTTGAGTGGTTGCCTTATGTTTTGAAAAGAAGTAAGGAAATATAAAGTATGAATTCTCTGACATACATTTAAGTTAGAATATATTTGCACCTGTTTAGTAAGTGATCTTTCATGGGGTAACTGCGTGTAGATGGATGGAAGCTTCCTGAGCTACGGTATGTTTTATAATTATTAACGTAAACATGAAGTATCTGTTTTAAACCAAATCAGATTAAGGAAGGAAGTAATATTGACCCTTTTTTTTAAACTAATTTAGGTGACAGCCCGTTGGTTGTTGGATTTGGAGGAGTTTAATGAATGGATGAATGAAGAGGATTATCTAGTTGATGAGGATAGCAGTGTGAGTTTTATTTATAGATATATATATATGTGTAGATATATTTGTTGTAGAAGATAGAATGAAACTGCAAGGCCTATATCTTAACTATGGCCTTTTCTCCATTTTCTTTCATTACAGGGGAAAAGAATGTCTGTTTAATATTCAGTATTTTTTTCTGTACAAAGTTAACTTTACATGAAATTAAAAAAAAAAGAATCTTAAACAGATATTATTACAGTGGCGATTCAAAGGTGATATATACCGGTGCTATTTTTTTTTATTTATCTCAGAGTAATAAGAAACTGCTTTAGAGTGTCTTTGTTTAGCTTAGTACTTGTGTTAATGTTGTAACTTGTGAATCATTGGAAAAACTTTGATGATAACCACTGTTATCCTTAGAGTATTCTGATTTTTTTTCCAAACTTTTCTATAAAAAAAAATATAATGGACTACAGACTAAAATCTTCAGTGAAAATTAAAAAAAATATATTAAAACTGTAAAACAAAAAATCTTTATGCAAATAAATATTGTTTGTTTTGATTTTCTGTTCAAATTTTATCCTTATCACAATTATTTTAGAAAAAAAATTAAGAAAAAAAAATAACGTCAGAACTGTTTAATATTTTCATGTTTTGTCCTCTCTGTGTATACAATGCTGACTAAAGGAAGCTGTTAGTATAGTGCTTAGAAGGTCTTTCTCTCATTCTAGATTTGCTTTTTTCTGTATTAAATGTTGGTATTAGGGGTGCTTTTAGTGAGCATGTGTTTAAAGTGGCCTCTGTGTGTATATGGTTTTACAGAGCGAGAGCAGTGGGGGGAAGAAGGGCAAGCGTAGCAGTAACAGGGTCAAACTCAGTCTTGATGATGTAAGTCTTGTTTTATATTGATTTGCTTAACAGACTTTGGCACCAAAAAAAGCCAAGAACAAAACTCAAATGTTTTCTCGCTTGTTTCCAACAATCACACTCATTGCAAAGGCATCACATGACTGACACTCTCTAAAATAATATATTCTGTGTAGTAAGTATTGGTGTGTAAAATCTGTGTTTTGTTAATATTTAATATTTTTTTGACTGTATATTATAAACCTATTTAGCTTGAAAAATGATTTTATTAAGATTATTAAAATTTTATCAAAAGATACTGTATCAATTCAAATTCATAATAGTTTAGTATTAGTACATTTATTGTGTGTTATGTTTTGGTGATGTAACTAGCTTTTATATAATAATGCATGTGAACTATATAGGCTGCAGTATTGTAGAGTATTTCTGTTGTCAGAATATTATGTTATATTACACTAAATAGTATGTGTCTTGGTTTTGTGTTGTGTAGAAAGTGCATTAACAGTATTTTATTTTTTGTAATTACACCCTCTTAGATACAACTGATTCTAGCTCAAAACATTGTAGAGAAATCAAACCCAGAGCCAGACAGATCTGCCTACCTGTACACATTTGGTGTATTTTGTATGCAAAACTCTTTCAAAATACACATGTGTGCATGGCTAACCAAATTGTACTCAAAACTTCAAGATTGGATATGCACCGTTCTGAAACTTATTCGTGAAGCGGTTAAAAACTTTGCCTCCAATCTCTAATGCATGTAATTGTCATAAATGTGATTTTTAAAAAAATAGATCCCTTTTAGTAAATCCTTGTTGGCTTGTGCTTGATAATATTTACATGTAGCTTTACATCATTATGTTTTCTGATTTTGTACACATAAATTCAGACACTTGTACACATTTTCTGATTTGGAGATAGGCAGACCTGGCCAAGCACCGAATTGCCGGCTGTGAATGCTGGCCACTTAGCCATAGCCATTTATCTGACCGTAAGCTAGAATTGGTTCTACCTAAGAAAGTGTAAGGCCCAAAGAAAGCAAAAAGAAGATGCAAATTGTTTTTGCTTCAGTAGACCGTGACAAGCGTATATGTTGTTTAAGATGTGTACTTTTCACGCTGTTTCTTTTTATCATATATATTCTTTTCCTTGTAGATTACGCCAAGTCCTGATTCTGATAGACGTGATAAAAAGAAACCTGGAAAGCGGAAGCGATCACCTTCGCCACCTGGACTGGACAAGAGAAAAAGGAAAAGGTACTTAAATGGAAAGAAAAACCCAGTTTAAAATATTATGCCTTGGTCAACATCACTAAAATATATAAATCTTCAATTTTTTTTTAAAGCTTCAGCAGTCCTCTCTTTTATCAGTCTGTTCCTGGAAATCCAAGTAATTTAGCTATTTTAATACTTTATTGGACATTTCATGAATTTAGTTTAATGGAATGTATGTAAGCTTTGTTTATTTATTTTTGCACAGAATATCTTCAAATATTTACTCAATAATATATTAAACAGTAAATGAAGGGCTATCTTAATAGTAAAGTAGAGAAAATACTAGCTTCAGCGTTGTTATTTGCCATATTTAATTTCTGATACTTTTGGTGATGCTCTCAAATGAAGTAAATTGTACAGATTTTATAATGTATTGAATCTTTGTCACCACTAATCGTAGGTTAGTATTTTTTGTTTTGCTTATATTGAGTTGCATCTGTTTGTCTAGTTTACGAAGCCCTGCTGCTGCTGCTGTCACGCCAGCCAAGAAGAAGATGTGGAAAGAAGAAGCAGAAGACAGTCTAACTAAAGATATGGAACCTCCCACACCTGAACCAAACATCCAGGAAGTTCAACTGGCCAAACAAGGTTAGCTCAGAGAAATATTTTTAAAAGATTTATTGTTCAGTACATAAAAACTACGTGAAGACAAATTGTCTTTTAGTATATGTGCCAGTGTTATAGCTGAGACCCGCAGGTTCAAGACCGAAAGATGAGGCATACCATGAAAAGATGAATACCTTTGAGCACGGCGTTAAACACCAATTGATCAATCAATCACCTAATGGTCACACAGTTTTGATAGGCTGTTATAATGTGCTGTACCCAGCAAGGCCTAAAAAGATCCACTAGCTTTACATCTATATTGTCTATGTTTCCTGACATATAAATCATGCTATAAGTGATGCCATACAGGGTTAGATCTAAATCTAGATCTAAAACGGACGCTTTAAAAAATCAAATGGAGAATTTTTAAAGAAATCAAATGATCGTTGTTTTTTTTTTAAATCAAATGGTTGAATGAATAAAATTTACTTTGACTTCAACTTTTCCCCCTTGCAGGCCTCTCGTGTTAAGGTGTGCGATGGCACTTGCACACCTAAGCGCACGTGAAACAGAATCTAGGTGCTCTCAACTTAATGTGTCCAAAACAAAATGGCTGCGTCCGTAGCAACCTAGTTATAATCAGCTGCAATTTTTATTATTTCCTCAGAAACGACAACAAAATATAAAGAAACAATGCTTGGCTGTTAAACTCAAATGTCCATGAATACCAAATCAGTATTTGTCATTCCTTGAAAAACAAAACAAATTCATCGACCAGTTGTCTGCACCATTTGCATCATAGGTTGACCAGTTTTCGTGACCGTAAATTTTGATCGAATTTCAGAATAGTACAACTTACTAAGACAGGTCACAAGTAATCACAGAGATTTTATGGTATGAACATCATTAGATATCAACATTTAAACTTTGAAACTGCTATATACACTTATTTTTCTTAAAGAAATGCAAGTGCCAATTGTGGTTGTTTTGAGCTGTAGGCTATGATTTTATAAAAAAAAATATATAGCTCCAAATTTTGGTTCATAGGCAAGTGTATCGAGCATATAGCTAAATAAAATAAGTTTTTTTCTTGTTTTCCTCTTCTTTTTTTTCTCGTTTCAAAGCAATGCTTTGTTTAAAAATCATAAAGACAGATAATTTCAAATAACTTGTGTAAGATATTTTTATATTGAAGTAAAATGAGGTTTGGGTTAGTTGTTAGCTTGTTTGATAAAAATGACGTTTGAGAGTACAAAGTTTTAAAAATTGAAGCAAGATAAATTTCAGGACGAAAAAAAAAATCTTGAAATTCATGAGATCAGAGTCATAAACAATTATCTCCATAATGATCCATGTAGGCCCTATTGGCTGTAAAAATATAAAAAAACAAATTAATATGGCCCTAAAATAAAAATGTTGATTTTGATTAAGCCTATAAAGCCCTGGCATGTTATAGTATATTTATTCAAATTTAATATGATATAGGCCTAATATCTTTGTCAAAATTTAATGATATAATGTCATTACGGTTTAAATTTAATTAGTTGTAAACAGGTTACCTGAAGAGCTATGTTAAAATTCTGTATTTGACTAGAACTTGTATACAGCCACCTAGAGTTTCAGAGTTTCCGGGGCCTGCGGCACCTGGACCCCGGCTTCAATAAAATGCTCGCTTCGCTCGCGTGATAGTAAACCCAACTCATTTCTGTTTTTCAAATCAGTAAGGACACAAATCTCAAAACCTGGATATAACCCTGCCATAAAGTTTTGATGCCAAATAAGTTTTCATTACAGGTAATGAATAGATACCCTGTTAGACAAATGTTGAAAATAACGAAGCCAAAAATGTGTTTGATTTTTATGGGATATTTGGGATCATACATTGTAGTCATAAAAAGGAAATTTTATACGAACTTATTAGAACTCTGTGATAATTATGCTGTTGTAGTGCCTGGATCACGTAGTCAGAAGGACAGTGAATTACAGCCCATTAAAGGAGGTACATTGATTGACCTTGATGAGGATCAGGATGAAAAGGTCAGTACTGACAGAAATGAAATAACAAAGTATGAACCAGTGATTCAAAATTTTCTTAAATCATCAGCTTTGACTACTGCTACCATTGCTCGGAGACTTATCCAATTTGTGTAGTTTGTAATTGTTTAGAACTAGCCACTCTTTTTTCATCTCATATCTGTGCGCCTCAGACAGCCCTATTTGTTTTTTTTTTAGTGTCTGCCACAAAGATTAGTTTTCATAATAATGATAATTATGATAATAAATAAGATAATCAAATTTATGAACTTCTATCCGTTCTAACAAGGAAATGAAAAAATACACGGAAGAAGGTACAGCAACAAATTTATATTATTTCAATGAATTGTCACTGAAGTGCAACAAAAATAACAGCTCAAAGGGATAATATAAGAAAATGCTACAAATTGTGACTTGCACAATTGACAACAACATGTGCATATAATTTGTAGGGTGAGAAAGATGATGGTAATGGAACAAGGGAGGGAACTCCAGCTGGTGATGAAGGTAAAGACTCTGAGAAGAAAGATGATGGGGATGATAATGTTACAGAACAGACTCATCACATCATTATACCAAGTTACTCCGCCTGGTTTGATTATAACAGTATTCACGCAATAGAGAGACGAGGCCTGCCAGAGTTCTTTAATGCCAAGAATAAGTCAAAATCACCAGAAATGTAAGTTATTTTGTTTTGTTTCTAAAATTCATTATCAATCCAATTGTGTATTCTGACTGTTTGTGTCTTTTTCACCTTCTCTCTTGTGTTGTTCATATGGCTATTAGGTTAAGTGTGACCAAATACACTATAAAAGGTTTATTTTAGTTTGTTTGGGCTATGTGAAGGGCTCTTTTTTTGTCCTTTGAGCTAAACAGCTATGAAACAACAGTTATTGGTGGACACCATTTCAGCCAACCAGCTGTCTGTGTTGGGCTTGAGGCAAGATAAGAAAGCTTTGAAAGAGTCTTCAGTTTAATATTTAATCTTCTATATCTTTTCTCCAAGAACTTAACCTTAAGTACGACATAAAAGCCTAATCGATCAATCAATCTCATGACTTTCTTATATGATTGTTATCAGATAATAACTGATTTACTCTATGAAATCCCAATAAATCCCTGTTATGTTTCTTCTTTGCCTTTTTTCAGTTATATGGCATACAGGAACTTTATGATCGACACGTATCGTCTAAATCCACAAGAGTATCTCACTAGTACAGCCTGTAGACGGAACTTAGCTGGGGATGTCTGTGCTATCATGAGGTATTAGTTTATTCTTGTACTTGATGCCCATAAAACAAAACTGGTTTAAAGTTACTCACGATTTAGGTACTTTTTGTTTTTCTGTCCCTCTATACAGGGAAATTATTTTCTCGTGTGTTTTGGTTTCCATATCCTGCGACACGCCACAGCATAGCTGAAAAAATGCTGAATGTGGTGTTAAACAGCAATCAATCATATCCTGCAAAACTTTGATGGCCTAGTAATAATTCAATGAATAATCTTGCAAGATTTTGAAATTCGAAAACAAAACAGAATATCAACCTCACACTGAACCGGTTTTTTGTCAGTATACTTAACATATTTATTTTTCAGGGTGCATGCGTTTTTAGAGCAGTGGGGTTTGGTGAACTATCAAGTAGATGCCGACAGTCGCCCCACCCCTATGGGCCCTCCACCCACTTCTCATTTCCATATTCTAGCTGACACCCCCTCAGGACTGCAGCCAGTCAACCCTCCTAAAACATCACAGGTAAACGCAGATCAACCATAGGAAGTTTGTCTGACTAGACACTACAACTAAAGCTATGTGAAACAAACTGGAAACTTAGTGCAATCTTAGAGTATTCTGTATAAAAATAACTTTTGTTCCTCTGACAAATAACAAGGATTTATAGATTACTTCTTGCACTTGCACATTGAAACATGTCACAGACAATACACCATAAGCATTAATCCATAACCCCTTGTATAATGTTCATCCCCCATTTATAACGTTTGGTGTCATTGTGCGAAATACACAAAACAAACTCAAACCAAACATTAGTTGTGAATCAAACCAAACAGGATTATTCATAAATTGTTAAAAATGGTGACAATAAATACGTAACATTTCAGCACAAGTAGAGATATTGTTTTCGACTCTTGTAATATGTCAATTTTCTGTTACCAGCCCTCCGCAGCACAACAGGTGATTAACTTTACAGACAAGAATAAAGACAAAGATGAGAAAGATAAGGACATGAACTTTGGTTTGAGGACAGACATGTATGCCAAGAAGGCACTCAAGGTAAAGTTGTTATTGAGTCTAATACACTATATGTACAACCTTGGTATACTGACCCGAATTATTTGAAAATTTTTAAGGTACACTAACCTCTCAAATGTTTTAACTTAATCCAAGCTAGGATCGATATAATATTTGGTGGCGCTCACTTATTTCCAGGTGTCTATTTTCTGTGTGGAGAAAACCTGGCAAGAGACACCAATACAACTATTTTTTCTGGTGGCTTGACAGGTGGCCATACGTTGGATTCATTATGTTGTATATTTTAAAAATTTTAGAGTCTGTTCTGCATAGAATGTTTTGATTCTGTAACTGCAAATCTGAGATGGTTATGCCACTTCCTGCTTAGCAGTACATTAAAATAATAACGTCGAAGTGTAGATACTGTGGTTACCGTGGTTAGGTGAATAAATAGGAAGCACGTCTTGCCAGTGCTGTTAGCCTGTTTTAAGTCTGCATTAAGGCTATGCTCTAAAACATCTGTTTGTGGGAATGTTGTTGTGAGCTACTTCCATAAACAGGGTTTGTTTCCTTTAGACAATTAATCACCAAAATAAACCTACAAAATTAATTAGTGTAATCTCCATGTTGGATTTTTGTTGTGATTTCTCTTACCAGGATAAGGGTGCTGCAACCCGTTCCCGTGAATGGACAGATCAGGAGACGCTGTTGTTGTTAGAGGCTATGGAGATGTATAAAGATGACTGGAATAAGGTATCAGAACATGTGGGGAGTAGGACACAAGATGAATGTATTTTACAGTTCCTCCGTCTCCCAATAGAGGATCCATTCCTGGAGGATGATAATGGACAGCTGGGTAAGATTCTCTAGTATTAATCAATGGTTGTCCTGTGGTAAGTGGGTGTCCTTTGTCCTGGTGACTTTAAGCCAGATGTTTATCAAAGGCCCATTTGATGTGTCCTGCCCTAGGTCTGTCTCCTGTCATTGTTTATTACCTGTGTCCATAGAAAATCTTTTCATCAGTTTATGATTGAAGATTTTTGTTGTTAATTTTCCATCTTTCAGGAACAAAATTAAATTATTTTGCGAGTGTCCCTGGTAAAACACGATCTTTTACTGTACATTCTTTTAAAAAATCACTGCTAGCATGTGAGCATTTACCGACTTAAGCTTTATTGTCTGCATTACAGCATGACAAACTTTATGGGTTTTTCCACTTTTCTTATGGAAGAACATTACAACAGGAGCAGTTGGTTTTTGTCAAGTGCTTTATTTCCTTTACTAAATTTTTAGTTAATGCGACATTTGAATTTAATTTGTTTCCCTTTTTATTTTCTCCAGGTCCTTTGACATACCAGCCAATTCCGTTCTCACAAAGTGGTAACCCTGTCATGTCTACAGTGGCATTCCTAGCCTCTGTGGTGGACCCCAGGGTGGCAAGTGCTGCCGCTAAATCAGCCCTTGGTAATATATATATTTTATATCTATCGCTTTATTTTTTTTATGATATAAATATTCACTTGTTTGAGTTGGAACAGTGTAGGGAAACATTAAGATGAACACCCAACACAGTATAACTTTAAAACAGATTCAGTGATAAGCTTCAAGCTTGAAATGTAACTTCCTCCTGTTAAACAAGCCTTGGTGGGTGCTAGCTACTAAGATTCTCTAACATGTATTTATGTTTGCCAACAGAGGAGTTTTCTAAGATGAAGGAAGAGGTACCACCTGCGCTGATAGACGCTCATGTGAGGTCAGTGGAGGCGGCCATACAGGGCGGCAAGAATGTCAGTGCCACGTTTGGATTGGATAAGAGCGGCATTGCGGGTACAGCCACTGACAATACAACAGGTTGTAAGATGATCAAGATCAATTGACTTCAGATTCTCACCTTAATTTAACCTCACTCTTTGTAATAATCATAACTTACTCTGCATGTGGGATAAGTTTGATCTAAAATTTAGAATTGTGAGGATTTACAATAAAACACTGCAGTCATTTTGTCTTAAATCTTCAGCCCTTACATTTTGAATTTAAAATCAATTACCAAAGATCTGTAATATTTCTGAAGATCAAGTAGAGTTTGACCTTCAGATTTTTTTATTACTTCATTTGAAATATCTGTTGATTTGTACGTAAGCTCTAATATGTGTACTTTTATACACTTTTTGTTTTCAAATGCACCTCCTATAATACGAGAGAAAAAAATTACAAAAAGGGAAAGAAACTATATTATTTTCAATTGTTTCTGTTAATAGCTACATCAGAACCCAGTGATGTCAAGAAAGATGCTGCTGCTAGTGATGAAACGACACCCAGATCAACAAATGCTACTCCAACCCCCCAGGGAACAGAAGAACCCAAAAAAGAGGCTGACGAGGAAAAAGAATCAAAAGAAGAGTCAACAGAAGAAAAAATGGATACAGAGGAAAAGAAGGGAGACAATGTTGAAATAAAGAAAGAAAATGAACAAACTGAGAATAAAGACAAAGAAGAAGCAGATAAAGAGGTCAGATATAAACCAGTTTCTTTGGGTTTTTATGCAGAGAAAAAACTAAATGGACAATAATTGTGTCACTGGACAAAGGTATCAACCTAAATAATATATAATAATATTACAAATTAAATCTCCCAACTGAGAATATTCTCAGAATAGCTTCACCTTGTCTTATTCTTTATTATTATTATTATTATTATTATTATTTTGAAACTAGACAGGCTCGAGGTTATATTTTTTGTACAACCTGACTTCAGATACAGTTTAGAATATTTGTTGGCTTCCTTGTTGTGATTTATGAAGATGTTAAAGAGAATATAAATTATTCTTGAGTATAGTGGCAAAATTGATATGCTGAGTATTTTACTCTAAAACGTTAGTAAATTTGTTATGTGGATTGATACATGTTGGAATCATGTGACTTGATTAGCTGTCATCCAGTATTTCATGTCTTTTTTTCTGTATAAAATCTAGTTGATGACTTTGTTGTAACTTCCAAAACTTTTGATGTTTTTAGAAGAATCCTGAAGAGGACAGGGAGAAACCAGAAGAAGGTGACAAAGAGAAGAAAACAGATGATTCTTCAGCAGTTGTTGTTGCTACAAATAAACCTAAAGATGCTGCTGGTAACATAGCAACAGCTGCCGCCTCAGCCCTAGCTGCAGCCGCTGTTAAGGCCAAGGTAAGCTGAAGTTATTATGAGCAATAGAGGATAAACTGTTAAAATGACATAATGTAGCCTTATGGGAAAACACTCATGACGCATTGTTGTCATGTAAGGGAAATTACATTGAGTAAGATGTTAAACACCATCAAGCAAATTTAAAATTATTCTAAAGTTTTGGAACTTACAGATAATATAAAAGTCTTCCAGATCAATGGAAATAAGAAGACAAAGCTTTTATTTTATTTATTTTGTCAATAAGGTGCCATTTTTATTGATAAATGTATTCATTTATTGTAAGGGTTTTTCAGTGATCAAATTTACTTTGGTTGTCTTTTGTCCAGCATCTAGCAGCAGTAGAAGAAAGGAAGATTAAGAGTCTGGTCGCTTTGTTGGTGGAGACTCAAATGAAAAAGCTGGAGATCAAATTAAGACATTTTGAGGAACTTGAAACAATCATGGACAGAGAAAGAGAAACAGTAAGTATCAATTTGATCTACTTCTTAGAGGGTAGGTTCTTTAAGGATCATTCTGTGTTTCCTACTGTTTACAGTGTTTCAGGGGCCCGCGCCGTGGCTCAGTGGTTAGCGCGTCTGACTGCAGATCCTCCTTCGATGTACCGCATGGGTTCAAGCCTCCCAGTGGACCTGAGGTATATGAGGGAGTCACATGAGGTGACTTCGGCAATCGCGGTGGCGGTTTTTACGAGGTTTCCTCCAGGTTTTCCGCCTTATTGAGTAGAGCAGATTAAGAAGTGGAGAATCCGTCGTCCTATAAATGAAATACCTTTGAGCAAGACGTTAAACATCAATCAAACAAACAAACAGTGTTTCAGATTATTTGCCTTTCTCTTGAGTGTAACAAACCCAGATTATTGAAAAAGCTGAAGTTATGTTAATAGTTATAAGTGGTTTTAATGTTTATTGTATCTCTTGTTTTCAGTTGGAGTATCAAAGACAACAGTTGCTACAGGAGAGACAGCAGTTCCACATGGAGCAGTTACGAGCTGCCGAGTACAGGGCACGTCAGATAGCAGCTCAACAGTTAGCTACGGAACAAAGACAGGCTGGTGATCAAGGTAAGGCAAAATAGAAAACTCAACGGAAATATTTCTGTGACATAATAAAAATCAATGTCAGTTGTATCATATTTGTATCACACGTCTACCCATATTCTTGTAGTTTGCTTCTAAGATAAAACGATATCTTGCCACAGTTTGTTGCAACCTAAGATTAATCCTAATGTGATGTACCAATGGTTGTAATTCAGCATGAAAAGAGCATATTCATTTTGTCAATAGGGTCTGTAAGTCACGTCATGTGATTAGAGAGATTTCACGAGATTCCTTCCTGTTCTGGGTACATGATACTTCTTTATTTAGATTTATCATATACATGTGAGCCTCACCCACATGATACAGAGCCATCGGATAATTTCCAATACCAGATGGTTCGTATCAGTATTCTCTGAATTCGGGACTATTTTTACGCGTTCTCTACTGGGGAATCCCGATGACTGTATGGTAGGAAACGCCAAAAGGTGAAACGAGGGCAGAATGACGCCTCGCGAATATGTCGTCGGGGTTTTCCTTTGCGTAGTAATATATACAAACAGACCCCGGGCTCCTGCTTAAATGACATTTCCATTTAATCTGATTTGATATTTAAGACATTTATATTACTCAATCCATGGCATGTTTTCTTTGATAAATAAGGAAATTAAATAGTGTTTACATTAGCTTAAATCTGGTTGCTTTGGCTGAACTATTTCAAATAGCGGTCTTCGCTTTGTTTGAAGTAGTCCTTCACCCATTTCAGCTGTGAGTCCGCGAAAGTTCGACAAAATGTCCCCCCAAAAATGATTTTCTCGTGAAATATTGAAGGTATATGATAAATAGATTATAATGACAGTGCGGGTACTCGCCATTGTACCAGCTCTTGTTGTACCAACTCGAGCTGATACATAGTCGCGTATCCTGCACTGTCATTATAATCTCTCTATAACATCACACAGGAAGTTTAAAAGGTGACAATTGTCCCGTCCGGTCCTATAACTGAACCAAAAGCGAAAACCATCCTGAAAGACCACTAATCAAACCAGAGCTTCACAGTTTTGAGGATGTACCCAGAAGTAAAGCAGAAATGAACGAGACTTACAGAGCCTATTGTCCTGTAGCGACATTTTTCAACAAAACATTACACTTCATAGGTTTAACGTTGTGTTAAAGTGAACGAAAGTGATTGAATATATACGTGTGTATTGTATTTCAGGAGGAGCAAGTGCAGCCAGCCAGAACCCAGCCCTGGCAGCAGCTGTAGCCCAAGGTTATCCCTCACACGGTTCTCCAATGCCACCCCAGGGGCCACCAACACATCCTCAGGCTGTATCACAGGGATCACCAGCCCCACCCTCAAGCACGCCAGGACACATGGGCAGTACCTCTGCCCCAACTCCCATAGGGCAGACCAACTCCATGTCCCCAAGTTACCCTAGCCCAGGCTCTGGAATTAGTCATCAGTCTATAGGGGGCCACTTCCCTTCCTCTCATAATCAAAACTTGACTGGGATAACCCATGGGCCAGCTATGAGCAGTCACATGCCTGCCATGCCCAGTCCAGGGCCACCTGCGGGGTCACCCCTACCCCAGTTAGGCATGAGACCTATGGGATCAGGAACACCAGGTTAGTGTTGAGACAAATCTTTGAACAGAAAATGAATCATTGATGCAAACCAAGAGAATATCAATCATAAATTTGTTTAGGCTAATATTATAACCTTTGTGGGACGATCTGTGAAGAGTATAACAGAGGAAAAACAAATTATTGCTTAGTCTTGAGATAAACAGGCCACAATAAAGTTCTACATTTTTTTTTTCCCGGCCGCATAAGTGGGATGGGGACTTGGAAATGCTACTGTTTGTCGTTCCTCCCACACTGTCACAGGAATGTTGTAAACCTGATAATTTAAAAAACTGAGAATTCAGAAATAAACGTAAAACATTACTTGGAATGTAGCTTCCTCCTGTTATGAAGGCACATGGGATTTCATTTCACCAAGTTGTGCAGACTAATATGACTACCATTGTATACTTTACAATATTGTCTCGTATATATGTTGTGGATATCATAACTTGAAAAGAATTACACCAATTATCTTCAAACTTTAAATGTAGCCTCTTCAGCTTGGACCATAGATGATATCACATTCCACAAAATTGCACGCACGAATATGAGGACCATTGTGTATTTTCAATAGTGAAGTATTTACTTATTGTGAACAAGATAACTTGAAAAAAAAAAAAAACTTTTAGCTTTGAATGTAGCTTACCGTGTGAAGAAGATGGATGGGATTCCATTCCTTCAACTTTCACAGACTAATATGGCTGCCATTGGCCCATTGCGTACTTAAAAATATTCACTCATATGTTTAATAGTATTTTGTGTCATTTGAAATACGTACCATATATGTTGTGAATATAATAAATTAATGATTGTCAAACTTTACACCGGGTGGTTGGGTGGGAGCATCCTGTGCTCTGGTGCTCTCTGAGCTATGGTGTCCTGTTTTGTTAATGTTATGTAAATGTTTCGTCCTGTCTTGCTTGTTGCCAGCGTCATTTAAGGTGGTTTTCTTCAGCGATTGGGCTGGCATGCCGTCATATAAGTGAAATAACCTTGAGTAAAACCCCAATCAAACAAACAAACTATACATGTAGATCCCTTCATCTCAGATCACGATTGGAATTACTTTCCAGCATATTCTGCGTGCCAGTATGGCCGCAGCTGCGTATTTGTCAATATTCAGGGCTGTATTTGTTTTGAACACGATTAATCAAAAACTTGGAATGTATTCATCGAATTAATGTTGTGAGCGCAATATGTGGTGAAGAAATGTGCGCATTTGTGAACACGAAGTTACAGAATGCAACTGATTTCCACCAAACACATTTGTAAGCAGTTGAAGTAAAGATCTACTTTCTTACCTCCCATTTATTTTTTGTATATTTACCTGCTCTTTACTTAATGCTAATCAGTGATATATGGGATGAAGGGCGATAAGCAGTGTATTGATTTATATATCCTCCATGGCGGGGCACCTGCTCACCGTGCTTGGTCCTCAGCTTGTTAGGTTTAGAGTTCATGCATCTCCAGGCACTTTCTCTGCCATAATACTAGTTAAATAAGGCTAATAAACTACTATAAATCTGATTAAACTGCATATATTTGTTATTAATTTCTTCAACATTAATTTGTTTTGTTGCAGGTCCTGACGGTGAAAGGTTTGGCACTCCATCCCCTGCTACCCCCTCTCCGAAACCGTAAACATGAGAGAGGAATGACAACTTCACTTAAATCATCTTAAAAAATAAGCAAATCGTTTAAGTCATGCTGACTTCTCCATCTTCACACATTGGCAAAAGTTTAATGAAACTTAAGACAAAACAATGTTCTGCTGATTTCAACGTTAACACTCTTTTCTTGGAAACTGTTTTTTGTGGCATTTGACATTAAGCAAACTTTGTGCCGCTATCATGCAGATATAAAAGGGAAGTAACTCTGTATCGCACTGTTCTATGATTCTCATATACTTGATTAATCAAACAATTCATTAAACATCAGTCAAATCTTTTCTCATTGTCTATTCATTGTAAAAATAATTTTTCATACAGAAACATCATTACACCGTTTCATATATTTTCCATGTATTTAATAAAAATTTGTGCTAATTTGTCAAATATTTGATAGATTGATTTTCATTTCACTACTATGAAATTGATAAACATTTACAATTAAACGTAACTTTTGTGACGTGTCGAGTTATGAAATGTTTGAAATACATTTGTGTTTTACATTTATATGTAAATTTATGAAAGATTGGCAAATCAGTTTTTATTTAAAAAGTTGTGTAGTTTTTTGTTATTATAACATTATGGCTGAGATTGTTGAGGAAGAAAAAATGTCACAAGCCCTTCATAAAGTTTAATGAAATTGTTTGGATTTCATATTATTCTCATCATAAATAATCATTTTTGCTGCATTCATGTCTGGTCTAAAATGAATTTCAAGATAAACAGGACTTTTGTAATTTTCAGCCTCTGTTATTTATGGAATCTCTCAAAATGTAAAGCATTCTGACTTAGAGTTGTGTATATTTTCTGTGTATAATAAAATATTTGTATGTGATATTGGTTGGTTTTCAGTCGTTGCTTTTGTCTGGGTCAAGATAACTAAATGTGCTAACTAATTCTCTATCAGAAAGGGCGGCATCTGATTTTGTATTGAAGCCCAAAAAAGTAAAAGGTGTCTGAAAATATGTAGGTCCCTGAAATAATCCAGATACGGTATTACCCAAAATGCTTGACGAATTCGACCCCCTTTACAACTATTAAAACTACATTTTATGCAAAGGGTAAGAAGTATAGACATGCAATTTTGAAATTTTTTATGAAGTTCAGACGTCAAATTACCAAGTTTTAGTTCCAAATTCACACTTAAACATTCAATAAAAAGCTTAAAGTTTGTGCCCTTAGAGGTCGAATTTGTTGAGGATTTAGGATAGTTAACACCTCCGGATACACTCAATCCTGTGATTGATAACTTGAAGTAAAACACAATTTATGAATTAACACTGAGTATAGCAAGAA
>JAVFBZ010094971.1:0-48878 GCA_032466195.1 Katharina tunicata | reverse complement strand
GGCATATTTTAATAATACATGCTTCAAAGCCTGCAGCCACATGATTCGCATTTGCTGCAGGCCACGGGGTATGTCTCGCAGTGCGATCCCTGATCGTTACTGGTAGGCAACGATGTTACAAATTGTATTTCGATAGAATGGTTTTAGTAATTTCCATGCCATTCTATGGTTGTCCTTAATAATAAACAAATCACAGAATATTTACCTGAACAGTGATTTAAGCAACTGTGTCATTTCGTTTTTAGTTTCGTGCCACATTGTAGCGCAGGCGTAAATCCTGGGAACCACATCATTGGCGTTATAATCCTCATCTGGCTCTTCCTCCGCATCCTGATTTTGTTTCAGCGCCAGATCATTGTCATCTCGACGACGTCTCATAAGAAGACTCTGTTCAATAAAAGCGGCACATCGCATGGGAAGCACAAACAGTCTACAACAGAAATTATACTATGGTTATTTTCAATTCCACACCATATTTGGTTATTCTGTTTGAATGTTAATCTGTTTTCGATTTAAGCATGTACATTTTTTTCTATTCACAAAGTTCAATCGCCCCGTTTCTCAGATACGTATCTACCTGTCTTAGCTCACAACGCACGGGTGCAAAGAAATATCTCACTTCTCACACCAGGATCTATGAAAGATCAACAGGTATAATTACATACAATGAAACAATCACTCTTACCTTTCTGTCTTGGTCATTCTTCCAGACGCGGGAAACCAAATGTGACTAGCAACAATCAACTGGGATAGCCATAACAGACCAAGGGCGATATAATGGAATGGTAGCATCTCTCCCATCTTAGGTACTTCAGGGCAAAACCAGAAGATAAGATTTAAGTCTGCCGGGATCCAATTCGTCATACACTGCGTGATGATGACAGCCAACGTGGCAGGAGTGGCCAGCATGAGAGGTAAGGCGAACCCAAGTTTCTGCATACACAATTTGCATGCCATCATACCAAAGTAGGAGCAAATCACAGTGGAGAACATTAAGGCCCACATAGGACCGTATGCCAAAAAATGGTGCAAGATGTTATCCCCAGCGAGGTAATGATCCTGGGTGCTGTCAGAAGCTTCTCGCCTTTGCCTTAAGTGGATGTCCTTGCCTTCAGAAGTTGTAACATTACGGGAGTTATTGTCAGCAACCATAACCAGGTAGAAATCTTGGAGAAAGACATAGGCGAAGATCAGGGTCCAGACGATTTTCCATAGACTGACAAACATGTAGACCTTTTCACGGCAGGCGTGAAGGTTTTTCTTCCACTTATTCATTGAAATTCTGTAGCTACACAGATACAGATCGGAATCGGCGAAGTTTTCCCAGTAGGCTATTGACACGCAAATCAGTCCAACCGGAATCTCCCACATTATGGAATGAAGAGAAATTTGCGCTGGTTCGGACAATCTCTCGTGGATGTTTGTGCCGTTTCGTTGGGTCTCAGTTTTTGCTATGGCTAACTTCTTTTCGCTATCGGTTAAGGTGAAGCCCAAAAGCATCATGAGCGGTACGGCACCAAGTTGGACAAGGAAAGCGAAGGCGTTCAGAACAATCAAGAAAAAACTCTTGAACCCTCCAGAGTTTGAAAACTCTCTCATCTTGATCAGTGTCTTCATGAAGGCGGGGAAAATTGCCATACTTGTCAAAACCATCAAACCGCGAACCATGTCTACACTCGGTAGAATTCGGAACACAATCAAGGATAGCCCAAAGGTATGTAGCAGTTCCACTACAAAGACCTGGAAACCAGAGATGTGAAAAGTTTTTCAAAGAAATGTTAGTCTCTTTACATTTGGAAAAAAACTTGTGTAAACTCACACGAGTGTAATTGAGAAGAAAGTTTGCAGAATGGAGTGTTTATAGTGTCATTTATTAAGATAAATTATTATATGAAATAATAAGAAAATTAAACTTAAACGCAGATGATGAAGACAAAAGATTAACTAAATAAAAACAATCTTAATTACTTACAGCACAGTACAGCTTAAACGTCGGCCAAACAGAATTTCCGAATAATGCCTTTAGTGAGTACAAAACGAACCAACACGCATATGGGAAAATGATACACAAAACCAACATTGTCCGTATTATATTCGTTTGCGTTCCAGGCTGAAAACAAAGTGAACACTTTATATTTAAGAGCATGAAGCCGTAGACCAAGTTTGTGACAATTATCTAGCCAGTCTTGAATTAAATATCATATTTTAAAAGATAAAAAGAAAAATATGTACTTAAGGGGATCCACATATCATGAGAACAGGAAAGGCCGATTTCTTTTTTACACATTAATACTATTTGGTAAACGTAAGTTATTTTGATTGGCAAAGCAGTTTTGCAATGTATCAAATGAAATGTATGCTTACCACACTGAGTCCAGTCGTCATCAATAAAAGAGTAGTTTTACTCATTACCGCAGAACCAAGGACAACGGCAAACAAAAAGAAATACCAGAGGATTTTAAAGAGTTTCAACAGCGGTTCGAATCTTTCACTGGAGCTAACCCTTTCTCTTGGAATCATTCGGAATCTATCCCATACACGCCTGAAATCAATAAAGGTTTAATCAGGTTAAACATTTTGTTGCCATTTAGTTCCTTCTTACGATAATTTCAATAAAAAAACGATCTGACGAAAGTCTTGAGTATGAAGAAAGTGTGATGTTGAATGAAAATAATGAAGTGTGATGTTAATAATTTTGCATAATTTTGTCCTTGTTGACATTTTAAGTTCAAAAAGTATTATGCAATTCGATAAACAATCCACCAATGTGGTAACCGAAGTTTTTTGTTTCAACCCCATGTGATTTTTTAAAATCTTATTTTGCTATTTTCTGAGAAAAAACTTACGCAGATAACCTTCCAGCGATGCCAGTTGATTTGTTTGCCGGTGGAGGCGTAGGTGCCGACATGTTCTTCTCCGAATTCTTACATGAGTTGTCATGGTAACGCATTTTAAACTCCTTGGCCTAAAGTAAATTAAAAGTACTGTGGCGTGAGATGTATGACGCAATGATTAATATATTGGCTTATTTGATTGGTGATTTACGTCGTTATTATGGATATTTAAATTATATGACGACTTTGCCTTGTAAGTGAATGCTGGAAAAGGGGAAAGACCAACCAGCAATCTCCGCAGCCACCCAATGACTTTCCTTATATAAGTAAGGTCCACAGGGGAATTCCCACCTATGTGTATTACGGGGACAATGAAGTACAGTCCAACACTCAACCAACTGAGTCAAGGCGCATCCCAGGATCAATATGACAATATCCAAAACTTTTACTCTTTATGTAGTCAGGTATTCACGTTCATGTTAAACTATGTAATATTCATCTCATGAGCCAATATTCAGATATATATTTTGGTACCAAGGAATAAGGAATAATAAATCCGAAAAATCAAGGATTGATTCTAAACGTGCGGCAAAAAGTCAAACAATAACTATTTCAAAGTAATTTTATCGAAATTAGGATGGATGGTTGACACAAATTTACATAATTAAGCCATAAACTTACAAGATTATCTTTGGATCCATATTTTGATTCTGATGCGATTGATCCATAATCAGTGCTTTTGTTGAGCGAAGACGAGAGTGAAATACCGTCAGAACTACTGCTAGCGCTTGAAGTGCGGAATGTTGTGGACGATCTTGTCGATGTGGCGTCCGTGCTATTATCGTCAATAGTGTCGGCAATGGTTGACTGTGAACTGTAAATCTGAGAGTTCTCCGCGGACTGAGCCATCATGAGACGTTCTAGCTCAGCACGACGCTGTCTCTTTTGAATCACAGAATCCTGTAGGAGTTTGTTGTTCCTGTTCCTCATGTAAATCTACATGGAAAGTAGAATAATTTGACTAACTCAACTTGCCAATCAAAAGTGAATCGATTGATATGCTAGCAGCATGGCCAAAGAAAACATTAACGTAAAGATCTAAGCATCAAGTTTTACACACCGTTGTGTTTCTCTTGTTTGGCGTAATGTTTTGCATATACAATACATTTTCATATTCAATATGTACAATTACCATTTACGATCAAACGTCTGGATACAGGCGAACCTTGTCCATGTTTGTTTAACAATGTCTCAAATTCTTGTTCATATTTGAAATTGGGTTTGCATAAAATCATTTTCGACTGTGTCATACCTTTGATTCTCCGATTACATATCCTTCTTCGCCAAGATCCGACAGGATAGTATGGCAGTTTTCTGGGGTAGGCTCCACTACGGCTCCAGGGGCAAACAAAAGTTCTCCGAACCTATGAAATGAAAAATGATACAAAATGAGAATCGAAATGTCAGACAAAGACCTGTAAGCAAGCCTTACAACAATTTTGGTTATTTTTTCTGTAAACCGACAATTCTTAATTCTATATTTAATTTTCTTGTCTGGCACTCCCCTAAGGAAACCGGTAAACTACTTATGGATTAACAACTTCTGAGTATGTGGAGACAAGGATTCGGTCTTCGGTACACATACTGTCAAATAACTTAAGCCAAAAATGAACAGAAACCAAGGACTATACATTCCCAGTGTCTACGACATCATAATCCTAAATAAATAGTTAACTTTATTGTTTCTGTTAAATCCATACCAAACTTTTTGGTTGATATTCTTGCTTTGTTAATGTTTATTCCGCATGTATAAACGGCACTCTAACTTGATTTTCATCGACTTGAAATCGGCGTGAGTAACAATACCGAAACGTATTAAACAAGTCATAAGTTTTTATTCCATACAAAGATTACTTGTGCTATTATGTGACACTTGCGGCTTGAAGCTCTCTTTATTTGAAATAGTTGTCGGATAACAGCGATATTAACTATTTATTCCTCTAATATTTGTATTACATATCTGGACATTGAAAAAAAAACGTGTTCCTCGCTGTTTGTTTACGTAACAAGAACAGTTTATTTATAGCATGCAGCTCCTTATAACAAATCTCAATATATGAAGTCAGACTAGCACATAGCTTACCTGTCAAGGAATTCTTTGAACGTCAAACGAACTGCGTAACCTTCCTTTCTAATCTTGGTCACTTCCATGATTCCGGTGCATTTTAGCTGTCGAGAAACCATTCTTCTGTTAAAATCTTCCGGCCTTGCTGTCTCGTTCGCACGAATACATCTAAGAATAAAATTAAACATACCTGCATTGACAAAAACTGCACACGAATCAAATGCAAAATATATGATAATTTAGAGAGAGTCAAATAAATCATTGTATTGGGAATCATCATGGCATGCCCGTCGCTACTTCAGGTTTAATCGAACTGTCAATATATACCTTGCAAAATACATAATATATTTTAGTGAATGCAACATTAACGACAGCAAATCACTTTAATTAAGATTGATACTAGTTTAGTAGAAGGATTGGTTAAACATACCTGATGAACCATGGCTTTGTTTTGGACATCCTTGCTAGAAGATCTGCCAAAGATCTCTGAAATTGAGAATTTGAAACAGAATCAGTATCATAGAACGTATTACATACTGTTTACTTAATACAATGCATTAAGTTATTAATATATTGCATTAAGTAATGACGTTGCTGTCTCCGATAAATAGTTAACCAATTATCCGACCGTTATTATATTGACAAATATGACCAGTAAATCGCTCTTACCCTGAAGTAAACGCCCATTGTGCAGGTAGACCTAGTTCCGGTGGAAGGTTGTGAAGCGGTCCCGCCGCTTTTGCTGTGAAAAGATGAAAAAATGTCAGGTTAGCATAAAATGCATAGTAAAATGTTGTACCTTATATTAGAACAGTGTAAAAGCATCTTGAAGAGCAAAACGAGCATATTTAAATAATAGATAACTATTTACCTTCTGTTTAGCTATCCTGGTTACATTATAACGATATTTAAATTTACAGCGATCCATTAGAATAAATTGCATTGCCATTCCTGATGATGGTATGAAATACTATATACTAATACAAACTGTCTTCAATACTCGGAGTTTCTCTAGTTTTTTTCTAAACAAACAAATCAATGTAACTTGTCATGCAATAGCTAATGTATTCTGTGCTTTATAGAACAACTATTATAGGTAAGGAAATGTTAACTACAACATAACGTGAGGTGTTACTGACCTGTGTCCTCTAATGCGTCTGGCCAGGGCCTTGGATAGACTGACTTTACCATTATCTCTTGCAATCTCAGCTCTCTTACTTCTTGGGGAGTCCTTCACTCTCACGAAGCTGGATGTTCTACAATGAAAGGAGAATGCCAAAATGCATGATATAAATTGATTTGACTGGCTTAGTCTTATTTAGTTATTCAGGAAATGCTGACAATATTCCTATCAAATACGCAATGCAAACTTTCCTGAATCAGAGGTTTCCATCGGTGTAGTAGAATTTTTAATATTCGTTTCGAAATGATATGTTGCATTGTAGAAAATATTTTCTACATTTGCAGAAATATGGTAACAACGAAGAGACTTTCATTATTTCAACGTTTACACTGAGTTACAGAAAATATAAAGTATATTCATTGCATTCACAGCCATTCCTTACAGTGGAACAAACACAGGCTTCAGAACCAACAATCACTCACTTAGAAAGATAACCATTAAACGAAACTGAAATCTTTCCTAAGTAAAAAGCTATATCATATTTTACAAACGTAGGGAAATAATTATTTACATGGCTGTTGACATGGGTAGTTAATGTACTTTACCTTGATATTGATCCTGTCTCTGATATTGTTGATAGAAACAAGGCCTTGACGAACTCATTCTTGCTGTTCTGCATACATTCTATCAGATTGAAACTCAAGCTGTCTCTGTTCTTCTCAAGGAAACCAGAAGCGGTGTAGGTCACCTGATTTAGAAGAGGGTTAAAATTATTAGTTTATAAAAAAGAGTGGGTTATAACATTCAAATTCGCAGATGATTTTAATAATTTTTTATATTTTATTGGATTAAGTTTTATTGGAGTACTAAGGCAATTTTTGTTTTATCGCAACGCGGTGTGTCAAGTAACCCAAAGGGAAGCTACTCTGATTATACATGTCATTATAACAATCATTATTAAATTGAATCTGTATTAACTAATTGATCCGTATATGAGTTGTTCATGAAATGTTTTTACGTTATATTATTTAAGTTTTATTCAAATGACAACTGACACTTTATCAACATTGCTCTATTAGGTATGCCTCTTACCTCTCCAGCGTAGTGTTTGATGGTAAAAGCATTGGCAGCAAATGTAGACTTCACATAGTTGTCAGATTCTTCACACTGGGAGTTGAGTTTTTGGACAAGAGTATCATCAGTAGCTTTGGGGAAGTTGCTCTCCTCGTCAAGCAGATAAAAAATACCCGTTGGTTTCTGAAAACAAAAGTCGATTTAACCTTTATTATAAAAGTCTCAACTTTTTAGTGATTTCTAAATTCCAGAAGTGATCTTTCTAGGGATTATTTAGATACTTTTTTATTTGAATTTTAAAGTTGTAAATTGTTTTATTGGTAAATGGTTTTGTAAAGAATACATTACAACCGATCAAAAGGTACATACTATATTCCCAAGTACGGTGTACTTTAGCGGAGCAAGTCATCAAATAAAGAAACAAGTGTACCTTGAGAAACAGGTCCAATAGGGGCTGGTTATTTGGGAAGTGTACATCTTTGAGGTCAATTCCTTCGCTTTCGTACTCTCTGATGTCCTTCTCAACGATATAGTCGTTGAAGAACTGTTGGAGGTTCTCATTGGCAACGTTGATACAGATTTGTTCAAAGCCATTGGCTCGGAGATGTTCGAAACCTGACATGTCCAATATACTGATGCTTGCTTCTTGTGTTCTGGAAAAGGCATTTTGTATTTTTATTTATTGCGATACCATCACTGTAATTAACATCATATTATTTCAGCCGAATGCAACAGTAGGAAAACAACAACAGCTGTCATCAAATACGGATCTTGGTAGCTTTTCTGGTTAAAATCCAAAAGTCAAACTCAAACACCAAGTGTGGAATTGGAGTCGATTCTACAACGTTATTTTGGACCTATTAAGTTCAATTTATAGGTTGAAATTTAAAACAACATCGTTTTGATGTCAATTATGAACTGTCAGATGGTGGATTGTGTTCGTATTTCCAATGCATTTGCTTAAAACTGGTCCATTGTAGACTTCAAAAAGTTCAACATTTAAAGGTGCATTTTGAAAAAGTTCAAAAATTCGGCCGGCAATAAACGCATAATACGTATCATTTTGTTGCTGGGAAAGTTCGGTTCTATAACGTGTGTCCTATTTTCCTATAATATTTATTTGCATACCTGACATTGTCTTTGGGCACAATTCGGTTGTTGATTTGACCAACAATCCAGCCGAAAAGTCGGGCATAAAGAGCTTTGGAGAGGGCATCTCGTCCGTCGTCAGCTTGGGCTTGTTTCTTCAGGCATTCAACTCGCTCACCTAAAATGGACGTTAAACAAACCCTTGTTACTGAGACGTTAAAGAATGTCACGAAAGATGTAATGACGCAAATATAAATAAGAGGTTCATCAATCTATATTGCCTACGATAATTATACGCTGGTTTATCTAATCACGCTCGTTTGTATTGGGACCGTTATTCTGTGAGCACCTGCAAATTTAGGATTATTTTAACAATGTATTTTTTTACACTTTGTTTTCTAAATTTGCACCCCAATTAACTTTAATACTTAAAACAAACTTTGATGTTGATTAAATTTGATTGATACTTTGGTAACAATTAATACGTTGTTATGTAAAGAGCTGAAGTTTATATCCTGAATAGTTAAACTTCCGCTTTAAAGTTCGGATTGCATGAATTTATTCAGTCGATAATGTCTAGTCTACGAAAAAAACCTATGCAACTAAAACAGGGTTCGTGCTATTTAGGTAAGGCGTATGGGGCCGGACTCGAATGTCGACGAAGACTCGCATTTTTTTTCTTCTGTGTATACATAATTCAAACTGAAATAACACAAAGTCAAGGTGAACCACCCACCTCTAGTTTATTGACATAGTTAGTTTTTTGTGTGTTTCAAACAAAAAAACACAACAACCACACCTGGTATTCATATACAAATATGGTCGATCAAGCAGAACCTACAAATGACCTCATTTTGGGACGGCCACTTACTGATTGCAATTTTAGCTTAATTTAGAAGCATGTTTATACCTCGTTAGTGTCTTTTGACAAAAAAACGTTCTTGTTGACCATCACAAAATGTAGAAGGCTAGCGTCTTAAAAACGCTCAGAATCAACTTTTACCCGAAGGCGGCTCTTTAGACTTATACCGAAATATAAATGAATACCCACTAAAACTAGCCAGTAATGAGCAGCCTCGTGATAAAACTTGATTTATGTTGTCTAAGTGGGCCCGACAATATGAAATTCCAGTTTTATATAACAGGTTGACTTTTACGAAATACAGACACCAGACTTGTAAATTCCCGTCTATCAGGTTTGGCAAGGGTATGCATTTGTCGTTATTAAGCAGACGGATCTATGATAGATACACTTTATACATTTGACACATTTCATAAACGGGAGTTACATTGACACGGTAGCGCTCATGTTTATAAGCTATTACAAGAGTCGACTGAACGTCATGAGCATGATGTATATGAAAATGAACGTGCTCAAAACCTATTTTGGTGGCCAGAACGGTATCGATTTCGATTTTCGTTTATGAGATATTATTTATTTTTCTTTTACAAAAATAATACCTAAGTTAGGCGAAATCGTTATAAATCCGTTCCAGAATTTTGTAAATATATATAATTAACACCACTGACCGTTAACACTAAAATTCCTTGAACATTAGTTGGAAATATAAAACCTACCAGCGGAAAGTCGTGGGTTTTCTGGGTTCGACCAGATTTTCCTCCCACAATAAAGCTGGCCAATGATCTATAATTGGGATTCAGAGTCATGTTGATCTAACACCGGAATATAAACAAAATAAACAGTGGACACTTACCTGCGACGTAGACGATGTTAGAAATGAGAGCCGTTGTAAGGGAATTGATGTCGATATTTAACAGGTTTGCGACTGAAACATAAAAGAAAACAAGTTTTGTAAAATGTATTTATATCAATGGAGGAATGTTATTGACACAATATGGCGAGATAATTGTTTTTGAAATATAAATTAGTTTTTATTTTGTTAATGAAATAATAGTTGTATATACATATAGGTGATAATATAGTACGTATACTCCAGAAACAAATTTATGAGATGTAAAGCTTTTAAACGTATATAAAAATGTGAACAAATAGTTTTTACAAATTCGTTTTTTTTATAATCGTACTCTATGCTTTATATATTGATGATTATTTTAAAGTTTGTTTCGTTTTTGTTTGGACCTTCAATTTTGTCTTTCGTTCCATTAAAACCATTACATTACGATCGTGCAGAAAACGTTCCAGGCGCGTTCGGTTAAACATGTATGTATACTTTCTTTATTCTCAAGTTATTCATCTAAACTGCTAAGGCGAAATCTAGATTTCTTCTGTCACTAGATCATAACACAATTATCCCCCTTTTCATTTTCGTTACGGTTTGATGCTCCTAACTAATTGCTTGTTCATCACTTGTTTAGATTAAAGCTTTTGGGGAGGCGCATGGTTCACTTACTTGGAACAATAGGAGATTGTATGAAGCATACAGCCCTGATATCGCATTCATTTTCGAATTTGTACAACTATTGCAAGATTTACTAAAGAATTTGCATGCATATTTCAAACTAGTGGAATAAAATAAAAAAACAATAATAACACTACAGTGAATACATAATGCATGAACCAAATAGTTGCGATTCCCTTATACCGTATAAGGACGTTTTGCTCATCTTTTTTTTTCATACCTTTTTTGCCCCGATATATAGAACTCGTTTTTCAACATGAGTTTTTCGCCCCTGGAGGAAAATGTTAATGATGCTATCGCTAAGAAAACACCTCTGCTATTTAAAGCTCTTTTGAGACAAACGAGCATGCGACGGCATAGCAAAAAAAAACACGTTAGGCTTTAATTATTGTTCAATTTTTGTAACTATTTCAACAATTTCGTTCTCATAATCGTTTAATCTCAAATTACATTTTGTTAAATTATATAATTATCGTGAAACTGATCTTAATCAAATATGATAACATGTCAAATGTGATAAATGTCATCATGACATTGGTATTTCTTCGAGATAAAATGAATGTGTACATTTTTGATGAGATAATTCAACCACAAACATATCTACAATCTACATTAAGAAAGTGTAAATAACGATTGCTTTAAGAGTTTGTATGTGTTTCAGATTTACGTGTATAAAATTACAAGCAAATAATAACACTTTTTTCAACAATGACGAATTGATTTTCTCATAATGTGCATTGGTTTTGCTAAGTGTTACCTCTTGTGAGTTGTTTCCTGGTTCTATAAATTGTAACACTAAGATTAACGGCGGTAAATCAGAAAGATGTTGCCTTAGTTTGTTTCTTATGATTTTCACTTTACCTCTATTTACATTATAATTAGCAGACGGGATACGGAGAATTAATAATTCAAATTATTGATTAAAAGGTTCCAATCATTCCCAATAGCATTTCATAAAGGGCACTCTTTATTACATTGACTCTAACCTATTAACGGAAATCCAGACATTTATTTTAATCAACGAACACCGGTTTTAAACGATGATTTCTGGCAGCAAGACACTCTTTCCAACATCAAATATTTTGTTTCTGTATACTGCACCTTCCTTCGCAGAAACTAAGAGGATTTAAAACTGTGCTTCAGTTGCCTTTATCGCCATTTTAAATAAAGTTTTCATGACCTATACTCACCAACACGAAGAGTAAATTCATCGTCAATTTGCACACCATCAGTCTCTTCGTCCGGAAGAAATGTTAAGTTGGCCAAGTGGATAATGGAGGAGAGGAGGGTGAAAATCATACTGATCTCCTGAAAATATAACAAATAATCTTTAGTATATTTTGTTGATAATTGTGCACTTGATAGGCAGTGACGTTTAGATATGTGTTTGTTTGCTTGATTGGGGTTTTACGCCGTACTTAATGTAATTTCACTCAAGACGGCTTGCCAGCCCAATTGTTGGAGCAAAACGCTCTTAACGACGATGGCACCATAGAAGACGCCACGAAACAGGACAGCACAACAAATCGGCTTCCTGGTGTCCCTTAGCGCAGACAGGACCAGTGAATACAAGCGGCTTCCATCCAACCACCCGCGTGACATTTGAAGGCAGGAAAGTAGGTCAGTTCCTCAAAACAATCAGATCAGATTTGGTGTTTATGGTTGATAAAGGCCATATTTCTTTTCCTTCATGATTCACAAAACTGTGTGTTTTTTGTTATCGCTGACAATGTTAGAAATTCAACCCATTGGTGTCATATTGCCATGGTGTCAATTCAGATTGGTGTCATATTTAAAGAAATGTGAACTAATTTAAGATATACTTTTTCATTGCGGCGTCTTGGATCTTTCGACACATAATCACCGAATTCGTTAAAATAAGTTAAATAGGTTTAATAGTTAAAAGTGAGTCATAGTTAAAATTGTTTGTTGCTTACTTCATCAGCAAATCCAACATTCTTCATGATCACTTTCTGTTCAGCAAATTTCTCTCTGTAAATTTCAACATCTTCTGAAGTCCAGTGGGTTGAATGGTTACCCTCGGAATCGACGAAAATTCTTTCGAAAAGAAATGAAACAAACATATAGAACAATTGGCTCAATGGCTGTCTTACGTTCACAGTTGTACACACCTAAAGGCAGCAGTTGCTGTAGTTTTTTTTTTTGGAAGGGGGGGTGGTACATGGTTCTGAAATGGTACCCATACACTACACAGTACATTTCAAGTCCGTGACTTCATTCTACTTCTTGCTTTTGTGTTCCCAAACGCTCAAAGTCATTCGATTGGTTTCATGTAATTACCATCATTAAATTCCGAGGAACAGATATATAAAAAGGTTAAATATTCCAAATCGGTAAGAATCATTTGTAGTTAAAATTTTGTCGTTAATTGATCGAATTTTTACTCCATACTTTAGGTTAATTTAATACTTCTTCGACAGGACAATAGGCAATAAATAACAGCATGAGTATGACAAAACGTGCCTTGTCAAAGCACTAGACCCCATAACAAATCTGGCGTGTGTGCGCCTTAGCTCAGAAAACAACAAATGATGTATTCGGACTTTTCTAACCTGTATTTTTGAGGCTCCTCCAGATAGTAATACAGCAGCTCTTCTTCGGGCATCCCGGCAAAGAGGTAGTAAAATATATGAAAATTCCTCTCACCGGGGCCTCTGTGGATAACACGGGATTTCTCCAACAAGTAATCATAAATGTTAGCTGAAAAGAACAGTAAAAGCGAAATAAGTTTTCCATGCTGAAACTTAGCTATCAGTAGAAGTGTAGGAATATTTGCCACAACCAGCACAAAGTAATCATGAAATGAATAGTAACAAATTTGCAATCTTTAGATTTTAGATATTTATATCCAACATAAATGTTGGCCTGCTTTATACAGAGTTATTGTTAGGGCATTGTATGTATTTGCAAGAAGTTTCGTGTCAGGCGAAACGCGAACATGTTGTTAAATTTTTGGGAATATTGGCAAAAGTAGAGTTAGCCAAAAATGGGGGAAATAACACAAACGACAATACACGCAATAGTAATTTTGTCAAGACGCTAAAATGATGATTGTTGTGTGTCTATTTTGATCACGATTAAACCCTATCAATAACATAACATAATATTAATAATATGAACCAATGAAAAAACCTACCCCCAACGAGGTGGCCTTGATTCTCGGATAGGAACAGTTCAACATATTTGCCGAATCTGCTAGAATTTGTGTTCATAACAGTGCCTGCATTGCCGAAAGCTTCCAGAAGTGGGTTCACTTCTACAATGTTCTCATGTAGGTTGTCCGAGGAGGACGAAGACAGGTAAGCCAGATGCTTGATAACAGTTTTGGTACATTCTGTCTTCCCGGCTCCGGACTCGCCGCTCACCAAGATACATTGGTTTCGTCCGGTTTTCTTTAGGTTTTTGAAAGCATGCTGAGCGGTCCAGTACACATGCGGGTCCCGGCATTGTGTTGGATTTTTGGGAGAATATTTGGCATGATCCTAAAAAAAGAATTGCAAAAACTTAGGCAGGGAAATTGACGGCATGATTGAAGATGTTATTGTCAAAAAACGTAAATTAGTAAGCATTAGTACGTGTTGCATCTCGATACGCATGTCTGATTCGACTCTGTTCCTAAATAAGCTAAACGTAAACAACTTGTTTAAATCCACGTAACATTTAGGTCTCGTGCATTAGGTTTTGCTGCAAAGAGAATACCACGATTAGTTTATTCATTTATCTCTCGTTTGCATATTTTTAAGGAAGCGACAGTGAGCGTAAGAGAAAAGTTGTACTCTTAAACTTAAGGCGGTTTGGCATATAGTGTGTTAACAGCAGTTTCTTGTCCAACTTAATTAATATTTTATATTAAATTTTTGTAATTATATAATTATTTGATAACTATATGTAAAGAATTACATGTTAACGTGTACTTTTGGCGAGAGCAGCGATGCTGAAACAGTGTACAGATCATAACTCTCATTAATTCTTGACAACGTTACGTTGAAATTTAGAAGGGCAAAAGTAATTAATGTTTAAATGATAAAGATTTCTGCTTTGTGTTTAAATTAAACCCAACAGCTCGAAAAGGTATCAAAAGGCAGTAAAATTAGAAGCGTTTAAAGTTGACACATAAATAAGATACTAGATTAAACTGAGGTGATAGCTCGCCGCCCATAATATAACAAAATTAATTTGCATCATTAATCTGCGAAACATGAAATGTAAAAAATATATATAAAAAATTGATTCGTGATTAGGTTAAATGTCAAAGTTTATTTGTCTGAACCATAACACTTTATTTTAAGACAAAGAAATAAGAAAGTTCATCAATAGGGCGTGGTATCTATTACACTAGGCTAGTTAACTAAATATGTATTTGTTTAGGCTGACTGTCAACACAAACGTATGCAGAAACGGTATATCAGTGATTGTAAGCATATACAGCAGTTGGGAAATGTTGTCATGATGAAAATATGCATTTGTTTAACAAAAAAGCAATCAAATTTTACAGCAGCATTAACAAAACCACACGCTATCTCATATGAAAAATGCGCTTTCTTCACCACGATGGAATTTCGTCCTTTTCTTTGTAAAAGGCTTGTGTAGTGTGGGGATTTTTTTACAGCCGCAGGGATAACATCTAAAAATACATGATTTGAAATAGCATGTATGGGTAGGCCTAGGCCACAACAAGCTCTCAGGCGATTTAGATAAATTATAATTATCCACAGACATTTTTTCTTCAAAGTTTTTATATCTTGTGATAAAACATGCCTTAAACGAAAACTGATATACGTTAGACTGAGACGCCAACGTATACTTATTTTTACCTTTTAATTATACGTTTTTTGTTTTCTTAAATTACAGGGAGAAAACTTTTATAATCGATGAGAAGAAGAACTAATATTTGCTTTCGTTCGCCGAGGCGTGTCAACTAATTCGATGGTATTTGGGAGTAACCTTTGTTTGGTTATTTCAAATCAGCTAAATAAAAAAATAAGTTTATAAATTGTATTTATGATTACAGTTCATATGTCTGTGCTATTTTAGTCAGCTAATAAATGATTTCAACGATTATCTGTTTGGATGCAAAATCGATGAAAGATCTGATCAACTACACGGATAGAACTACAGATTTAAAACAAGACAGGAGCACCCCGGAGATTTGGTACAAATAATACCTGAATTAAAATTACATCCAGTAGCATGAATGAAATACTAAAAACTTAAAATAAAATTACTTGAAATGTTTAAATGTAGCGTTAAAGTTTGATTAAATGTATGTGATTAAAAAGAATCGTTTCCCAATGTTTTCCGTTACATTCTGCCTAACAATTCCAATCTTTATTGCCTCCATAAAATAATGATCTATTCTTGGTTTATTGCCAAGCTGAAACCAAAGAACCTCCCCCCCCCCCCCCCCCTAAAAAAGGTCTTACTAGCGAAATACGATATCTTACCTCTGTATCAACAACATCCAGTCCACCGCCATTGCCTGGATTCAGCGACAATAATATGTCGCCAATGAAAGTCTGCAAAGGAATCAGAATTGCGATTTAAACGACTTCAAACTATTGAACAAATACAAAGAAACAGGGCACTCCGAGAAAAAACAATTTATAAGTAATAAAACATATTAAATGCTTTTCGTTTGGAAAAATGTTTGAATTTGAGAAACAGTCACTGCTATGGTTTTACCCTATAAACTGGCATTTAGGACGTGGCTAAATAGATAAACTGAGCTACAGGCTTACAGCTAGCAAGAAACTTCACAGTGTTTCACATAAGTAATCAGTCAATTTTATTGTTATAATGTTTTGTCTACATTCTAGAGATGAGTATACTTTTTTTGTCTTTTTCGATTGAAAGTGTTACAAATTTGCTGAACACCAGTGAAGGAAACATAAGAGTACTGGGTTAGAACGCTTATCACAAACTCCCAAAGACTGTCTACTTGGGGGTTGCCGACAGATGTGTGACAACTTCAGTATCCTCCAAGCCACATTGTTTATCAATCACGCATCTAGTAAGATACATGCACACTTCGTCTACTAATATTACATCTGCATTCATAAACGGCTATCGCCAACAAAAATCACAGAGTAATTAATATAAAGAGTTATGTCCCATTATATCAATTTGTAATCAATTTCCGCTACGTGTCGTCGGGTTACATCAACAGGGCGGACATCCGCACCGTCAACACAGCATTTGAGGAGCGATATGTCAACTGATTATTAGGATAACATCGCTGCATATTATTCAATCGTGTTAACAGTTAAACGAAAGGTTATATCTTTTCTGATGTAACTGGATAATTGGTTTGTAATCACTGTCTCGTTAGAATAATAATGGCTTATTCCTGTCCTTAAGAAACGATAGATTTAGTCGTTATATTTACCAGAACACGTTTCTCTAACATAAACGTTCGTATGTATCAGAATCCAGAAAAGGGAGCGTGATATACGTGATATATGATATATCTTAGTGCCTATATTATCACGTTGGGCATGAATATGCGGCAAGAAACGTCTAAAATAGTCTCATTCATCTCGCTAATATGTTGCTAATAACGTACACATAAATATTATAGAAGAGGGAAAAGATCCGAGTGCCTATATTATCAAGATTAGCATGAATTTTCGGCAAGACATGTGTTTGGAATATTTTATCAAAACATCTTTACTTAAAATGATCTGATTGATCATTGTAAATGTTGGACTATATACACTTCATTCATTATATCTCTGATATTCAAAACTGCGATTTAAGTATGATGGTCCTTCCAAGAAAAGATATACCAAAACAGATCAGAGGTCTCAACGCCATAACAATACAATAACTGGAAGATAACGATAATAAAATCAAACGTACGTAGTAGCATCCTTTCTCGAAGCGGGCCTTGAGCTCCTGTAGAATTCTGTCACCATCAAGTACATCCAAATTCGTTAAATCATCGGCTGTTCCAGGGACGGTGAGCCCGATCTCCTTAGGGTCCCCATCGCCGTCTATAGTGTCATATATCTGCATTATCCACACCGGTGTTCTCTGCTCTTAACTGAAAAGATCAAAGTTACAAATCAATATTAAGGATTAGTTAAGACTCTTCATGCAAACCAAAGACTTTCAGACGAATTAGGCTAAGTTAAGAAATCTATGCCTCGGAATAAAAGTTATAATCACACAGCAGTAAGTAGTCCCACACAAAGATAAAATGCAAATAAAATGCCATTCAAACTCAGAATCATGAACGATAGTATTACAAATTCCCATTTGGATATATAACAAAAGGAAATGACACCATCAACCTTTTCAAATGTCCTCATTCTACGGCAACATTTAACTGTCGTAATTACATACTGTCCTATAACATAAGAAATCCGCAGTCCGGAGAATGGTCGGAGACATCCCACTTTGACATGTGATTTTCTTTCATGGATAGATCTTTATTCTAAGCAAACATTGAATAACACACCAAGAGGAACAAACCCAAACATTAGCCATTGGGTAAGAAACTGAGCCACAACGGTAAAAAAGTGTTCCAACCATACTGAAAATTAATCAAAAGTTTCTCTTGGAATGACAAAGAGCCCTTACTGTAAATTTAAGGACATTCGACCGCCATCGTCTATTCCCGAGGAGTCTTAAAACACGTTTGGCCGCAGGTTCAGTCATGTGTGAAATCTACCTGACGTTTTAAGGCCATGGCCGATAGTCACTGGGAGATTTCTTATTATAGCTCAGTAACGAAATTAAAACTTTTTGCAAATGATTCATTTTTTTTGCGTGCTGATGAGTGTTACCCATAGATATACAAATGTATCTGTTAGACGTCACTAACGGAACACTGATTTACAGATAAAGTAAAAATAAAGTCCCGGGAGAACGATATGCGATTTGTACAATAGATCTATCATGTTAAATGTGGCAGGAGTATGAATTTCTAATGCATTTGTTAAAACTATGAGATAACAGTTTAGATATAATCGGGGAGTATGATTCGCTTCAATACGTAACGTTCTTCAGTATCATAAAGTATTGTATCGGTAGGAAAATCAATCGACTGCGTCTACCAGAAAAGTCATACCACTTTACTCTATACAAACGACGAAACTCAAGGTGCGGCTTAGAATGCATTTTTTACTTGTCTTTGTCAATCAATAAATAATAGCAGATGAGAGTGGTTTGTAAGTGCCCTTCGACTGCCGTTATTTTTTTGTGTCAACGACACACAAGTACAAACGAGACTCCTCTTTTCGTAGGAGAACAAATGAGACAAAAGTTAATTAGATATATGGCTGTCTATTGGTACCGCTCTCTTTTGTAACGCATCACTGGCACCGTCCTGGGATATATCTGTATATCTGTTCAGTCGAAATATGATCCTTTTTAGTGTTAATTACACAGTAACCAAAAACAAATTACAGGTATTAATTGTAAGCAGAATATACAGAATGTACATTTTTTCTTTCCACAAGTATATTATGAAACAAGCCGAGAGTAGCTTCGCAGGTTTCTGTGTTTATCTGATAAAAATATGACTTTTTTAAAACTAAAACATGTGGAAGATATCTCCTAGATGGATGACAGAAGGTTCTGAAAGTTCACTAAATGTAAACCAGGTTTTAATATTAATAAGACACTTGTTACATAAAAACTGATTATCAACTTTGAGTTGATATGTACACGCTTGTTCGTCAAGCCTTATGATGGAAAACAAATGCTTTTCAAATTTATAATTAACCAGAAAGAAGATAATGCAATTAGTTTTGATAGGGATCTTTACACTTCTTTTCACGTAAGCTATTTTAATATATTTTCATAGTTTGCCACCCACAGTTGTCAGCATATATCACTTACATCTCCCCAGCCCACAGTCCGCGGTTTAAGCTCCTTTAACAGACTCCCTTTTTTACCCTAGGCGATCGATGCCATGTTTATTAATATACCTAATATTAGACTAGAAGCATTTCGACATTTTATCTGAGGTTCGCCGTCGGCGTGTAAAGAACTGCTTAACAAGTTAAATTGTAGACTAATAGATATTGCTGTGATTTCATTGGTTGGTAAGATCGTAATACAATCTGGTTCATTACTCGACTTAGACCTCGGGCTTACATCGGGTGGGTAGGTATAGATAGTTCATTTGCAAAAAAAACTTTAATACTTTACCTAGACAGTTTTTCTTTGGATGAGATTGGCTCGAGGGTTTCCGCCCTAAACTCTGACGAATTGACATAGATAGATAGCAGGTTTGGTTTTGTATGTATGTCATTAGAGAATGCAGTCTGTCTGCAACCAAGTGTAATTAGTTTATACAATAATTACAATTATACTCTTAATAAACAAGACGGTCGCTTTTTATATATTGCACTTGTAGCATTCACCTGGTTCAAATTTCGTAATTATTTTCCTTTAATTTGTTGACGTCTAAATTGTTTTATTTTAATTAGTACATACAATATATGTTTGTTTATTCTTTTGTATGTATCAGTAGTAATAACTATTCACGGATTAAGCTAATTTAAGTGCAATTTTGTTTTTAGAAACTAAAGTGGGCTATGAAACTGACTTATTGTACAACACTGAAACCCTTGTTGTCATATCCGTAATTTAATGTTAATCCAATAAGTATTGGTACTATCGAAGACATGATTATTTCGTATCGATTATCTGGAACGCGGTAGTAGACTCAACAGTTATAGCTGTATACGACAGATGTTCAGGTATAATAACACTTTTGTTTCAGTTCATCAGGAAAGTTCCAACAGTTTTATCTCTTTTCATAGTTTTTTTTATATGGGACGTGTTATCAGCATGTGTTAGTCTGATTGGGGTTTCGCACCGTACTTAAAGGGCAAGGAAACGAAAAACGAAGTCAGAGTCAAATTATAGAAATTACCGAAATCCTAGAAATCTGAACTACTGTAAGTCAAATATATTGTGTTCTTCTTCTCATGCTACATTTGTTGTAGTGACAATGTCGCCAAAGCAAAGGTGTATTAAAATGTTATGGATGAAATACATAACTTTAATCTGTACATTTGTACAGGCTCTGTTTCTAGAGTTCAATTTGTTAGTCAACCATACATTTTACTTGCAGTAGTTCAATTTAAGTGGCTTTCAATGGACAACCAGAAACCCTAGAAAAATGTAATAACAGTTTTGGTAACAAATTGGTAGAGTCTGTAATTTGATTATGTTTTTTTGTTTGTTTACTTCCCCTTTAAGTTATTTTGCTGATACGACGGAATGCCAGTCCAACGTATAAAGGAAACCAACCTAAACGACACAGGCAACGCATAAGACATCATAATACAGTAACAAGACGAAAAGCAGGACAACACAAAGATCAGAGAGTTGCAGGGCACATGAGTGTCTCGCCCAACCACCCACTCACTTGGTTCCCATCGTAAGATTAACTGCCACTGACCAGATTATGTTCATTATTGTAGTAACTCAAAAATCTGAATCATCCAGTGGATTCTTACTTATCTATTTATTAGAATGGATAGCCTGATCCGTGCTGCCAATGTTCGCCCACCGGGCATGTATGATTTTAATAGTTGCCACCAGATATGTGGCCCTCGCCCAGTGGTTTAATGTCTGTTATTTTTTTTTATATATGATGAAATATCAGGATTTCAAACACCGATATAATTGATATTTCACTGCGGAGTAATAACACTTGTTTTTACATTTTGTTATTACATTTCGAAACAGACTACGTTGCTATTATCACGTAACAGGAAGACGCACGTGCATGGTGGAAGTTATAACCCACTCAACGCTTCGAATCTCGTGAGTTATCGTTTCCACCACTCACTCGAGCAATATTAATGGTATTCAAACTTCACTGGGTAATATTAAAATTTTCTGGTTTTTCCTTACTCTTTATCTGAGAGAGCATGTTTCGAGTTTTGAGATCGTTTGTTACAATGTTGTGATCTGAATAACATCCACCCTTAAACAAAGACAGAAATTGCACGCAAATAAAAATGATTGTTGATCATTCGGTAGATATGGAATTTGAAAGACATTTTAGACCACCAAATTAAAAGTACCAAACAAAAAATATATAGTGGTAGCATAACAATAAGAACTTAAAAAAGTGATGACTTTCTACAAATACAAGTTCGTGTTTCAACAGTTTATTGTCGGTCTGAACATTTCTTATTCTGTATTGTCGCGCCGTTGTTATCAACAAATGTGATTTTATTGTTAACAATGTACATACTTTGACATACTATCACCATGTTGAGATGGACTGATAAGAACAAAGGCAAGATAACGAGGCTCTGTGCTATTTCATACTTTGAGACTTGTTCATGTAAGCAATGTCCAAAAACAGTATTTCTTTTTATCCCAGTGGTATGTTCATCGTCTGTGTACACATTGACTAATTTTCTTTTATAGATATCTCTTAAAAAATCTGACGAAGTCTATTAATTAACGATAATGGCCTTTCGATGAACAGACAGAAGATGGTGTTTTTATTGCGAATTATTTGTCGGCGTGGGAAAATAATAACTGAAGGATGCCGTTTCTTATGCTATTGTCAAAAACACATGGAGAATATCGATAATTTGTTTTATTAATTTATGTCATAATAGGTGCCTGGTCTCTAAAATATAAACCTGTGGTTGGGTTTCTTTTCACAAAACAACATTTTATAAAGCATGAACCAAGACTTATTCCAACCCAGTAATGCGCTATACTTAATAAGCTGAAAACACAAATTAAGAAAAGATAAAATCTTCTTTGCTCCAAGACAGATTGACAGCGAAGATAAATAAGAATATTCACAGAAACGACTTACATGCTATAACTATGCACTGGGTTTTTTTTCTCACTTTGATTTATTATTAATATTTGTTATATGACAAAATTTAAAATGAAGTACACCCGTACCAAACAACATCCGCTTGATAAACATAAATATATATATTTTTATTTCCACATTGATTTGAAAGATTTATTTTGCTGTCAAGCTAATGGTTTTTAGATTAACGATTTATTGTTTGAACACAAGCAGTATATCAAGGTGTTTAATATCGTATATGTAACATATAGATCAGGAAATGTCGCTACCAACACAAACCGGAAAGGTAGGCTGTCATTGTGCCGTTGGCATTTTAAATTGAAAGTGTAGTTATTTAAAAATTAATATCTCGTTAACTTCAACAACAGGCCATATTTTACCGCATAAAAAAGTAAATTAAAGAAAGCAACAAGTATTTATAAACTTAGCGATGTTTATTTTTAAACAGCGGTTAACCTCCGGTTACAAAGTTGGGTGTATTTATCATCCCGAAAAGCGTTGGCTTTTTACCAAACGTCGTGTCAAGAATTAGTTTTTCTTTACAATTGAGAGAGGTAAATGACAGAGATACAGATGGATGACGTTTTACTGGTCTCTTTTAAAAACTGATTCCGGCCCAACTGTGGGCGTTCTGCGGATGAATAATGATCCATCAGATTGAAAGGTTTATACTGGTGACACAGTAGAAAGTATTTAAAGACAAATGTATTTTATCAACAGGCTATTAACTCCACGTTTATTATATATTTAAATCTCGAAATGGATGATTACTGGAACGCGTCAAGACTGTGTGTGTGTGTGTGGGGGGGGGGGGGGGGGTCTTTCTACATAGAAATTGAACTACTTCACAATAAATGCAGAACAATAAATGCAGAACACTTAACAAATAAATCCCAGAATTTTTGCGCTTTTACTTAACGGTCTAAGAATAGACAAGTTTATATCTTCAAATTTCTGAAGAAAAATTGCACGACTTAATCCAACAATGCTACTCTGTATATTAAATATAGTCTTTGCTTCACTGTCAAAGCCCCCTACCTTAAAAATGCAACACGCACATAAGTCTACAAAAGTATATATTATCAATCACTTATCCAGGAAATCCCAGCACTTGTTTTACTCTTGTCTAAAACTGGCCAATGCATATATCTTCCTGATCTAATGACCTCCACGTTGTAAGTACTAATAGATCTATAAATGACCCAATTATGAATACATTACCATAAATTTGCGATTACTGTCCTCTAATCAGTCTCACCTAATTATTTGTGGATAAATCCAAGGTTTCTAATTTACAGGCTTAAGATCGACACGTTACCAAGTGGGGTCATGTTGATTTTTTAAATGTTTCATAACCAATAAAATATATTTTAGGCAAGGGCGTGGACCCTTTTGACACTAACATTAAAATATATATTTTTACAACAGTACAAAGGACAGGGTATTGGTAGAAAAGTACCATCCAAGACGTTGAAGGAAAGCGTTAGCGCTCAAGTTCGACAGAGCGAAATAAAACATAAGTCTAAAGTTTCTTTGAAAACATAAATTTCCATTAACGGGGTTTAGAAACCTAAGAGTGCCAACATTGATAACTGCTATCATGCACCTCATGGTTTCAACAACAATGGCATTGGATCATGAATGTGCATGGAAACAGGTACAGCATTGTTCGGTCAACGCGAATAAAGCGTGTATATTGCGGATTTACAAGTTCTGTTTACCCAAATGTTGCATGTAAACGTATAAATTATTTTGAAGTGGCGTGTATCTTCCTTGTTGTTGCACCATCATGTTAAAGTATAAGCTTGACCACTTGTTAGAGACGCAATAGTGACGCAAAATTATTCAGCTATCGATTCGCCGAATGATTGTCAGCTAATTAAATGACAAAGTTTCTTTGGTTCGTCTCAATCCCAACAGCTGCACCACCAAACATTGAGTTACGTGGCATTTTTCGATGTTGTGGCTGGTTACCAATAGCATGAAAACACTTTACTGTTGCAAACACAATGAAGTCACAAATACATTCCCAGAACGTATCCTGATTTAAGGAACTGCCGGATACTTTTATCGATTTAAATTTTTATTTTCTGGGGTCAAATACTTTCAATGAGCCCATGGGTTGTTAATTATTTGTTTGTTTGTTTATTTTTCCGTTGTTAGATAAATACAGATCATTGACTAGCCTCATGCTTGGAAGAACACTGGGCTGAAACCAGAAAACCCACGACATTCCGCGGGTAAGTGCTATTTGCACGTGGAATGGAATGGAATGGAAATTAGAATTGTATCTGTACGTGTAATTTGTACGCCAGGTATAAATCAATGGTTGCGTGCTTCCATCCTGGCTTTTGTGAATAGGAGGACGTCCTCGACATAGATTCGTGCCAAATGTAAATGACATATCTCTTGTAATTTATTGGTCCGAAATGCAAGTTGTCGTGTTGAAATGTAACGTACAAGAATGTGGGAGATATAATTGTTTTAAGTCATTTGCTGTCTTGTATAGTGTACTCACACGTTATATTTTGTTTCAATTCCTGAAATCTGTGAAAATGATTTTGATTGATTTTTAATGAATACTTAAACAAAAGTTCCACCTAAATAAATTCGTTCTCACCCAAAATATCTCAGGTGTAATCCCACTGACTTAAACAACTATGATATGAAAGTATTTTTCAAAGTATACACCATGAAAAAAAAGGGAATCTTATACAAATGTATTTTTGCAATTATCCTTGGGTCGTGTTCATGTTTGTACTCGAGTCGAACACAAACATTTTACTACAATACTCATATATTACAAACAACATCAACATAACGGTTCTGCTTTTTCTATATACTCTTTTAAGGATGTTGCTATATTAACATCTTCCTGATTAGAAGAATGCATACGTGTTTTAGGTGGCGTCAATTCAATATGGCCACATTTCATGTTGATTACACACAAGGTTTTTCATGAGAATTCATCTATACGATAACATCGCCAAACCAATCAGATTTTTTTTTTAATTTTCAAAACTGTCTCAAACGCAGAATTTTCTGAAAAGCTTACGCATTTTCCTCATTCAAAAGTACACGTGTATTCCGCTCCAACAGTATCTAAAAACTTCCGCTGTATACAAGTATAAATAGCGATCAGCTGTATCTTTAACCTACATGAATATTAAGAGGAATATTTCATTCAGCATTGTTTGATTGAAGGTATAAATAGTAGGGACGCGTGTAAAAAATTGTTCTGGTATGTTTATTTACAGACCGTTAAATCACAGCATACGATATATGCGCATATTTACTAGAGCATTTTATATAAACTGTTAGTCAATATAAGAAATTCATATACAAGGTTGATGAGTACAGCATATTGATTGTTTGGCTAAAACTTCAGAGATAGAACTCGGTTCTCTAGTTCTAGATACAACGTATTGTACCATTCTATCATTAACCGTTTCTGGTCATTTCTATATTGCATGATTAAGAAATACTCACCTAAACATGTATTCTTTGTTTGTAGAATGTTCTAAACGGTTTGATATTTACGTCAAAAGCTAATTTTGTATAGCGTTAAAAACTGCAAATAAAACAGGTTTGGAGATTCTCTTAGTTCAGAGACTGCATCAGTAAGTGACAATACAAGAATTGATCGTAACTTTTACTATTAATAACTGATTTATATCGGTAGTGGATGCTCTCAGGATTGAATAAACATGTCAACAATTAATTATGTTGTTCTGCTTATCTCGAGTTACTTTGTAAAACGTTGACAATAACAAAATGTATAAAAATTATCGAATCTTAGAGCTTTCTATGACTCATTTGCTAATGTAAAGAGTTGTTAATCCTGTTTTGTCAATAACGTTATTATGGCCTTACAATAAGTTATCTCCCCTTGCGTCGTGTTCTTGGGGTGCTGCCAGGTGTAATTTTAAATAAATGTTAAAGATAATTTCGTGAAAAGTATTTTTTTTAAAAACATCCAGATGAAGTTCCACGTGTGCGCATAACCCCTGCTAGCCAAAGCAGACATTTTTACAAAAATAATGAAAAACTATTTCGAAAAACAAATTTATCAAGATGAACTCACCTTGACGTATGCCAGGTGTAAGTTAAATGTTGCCTTAGACAAGTATTCCTCTCTCCGTCCATGTCATGGTAAAATCCGTTCAAATGTGTACAAGGACAAGATGAATACTAACGAGTTGCAAAATCCTGGTTTGACACGCCGTGCTTTTTGTGGTCAAGTTCACTATGATACAGGAGGCGAACCTGAGGAGATTGACGCTAAGTTGATGTATGTTACGTTCTAGATGACTCGAAGCTCATTATCTCGCAACTATCATCTTAACAGACACAGTCCAATAACAAAAGTCGATGATTAGGCTTGAACTCGTATGACTTCGCTGCCTACCACATATAAAAGCACTTCTAAACAAAGGTATAACACTTTTTAGTAAACAGTTAGATAGATGACTCGCTATGTCTGTCTATATGGGTAAACCAGAAGCACCTCTGCTCTATGAAAGCTATATTTAAATCAAAGCGTGATTCGCTTAAGACTAAACGTCAAGCTCATTTGGCCTTCTACAGTCGTTATTCGTGTTACTGTCATATATTCAACATGTCTGGCTGCATTTTTTGTTGATGCTTAATGATAGACCTCTGTTCCAGTTTTGTGATAGCGTCACACAGCCTTCCGGTAATTATTTCCGTAGGCCTACTTCGTTCTACTTACTCGGGTTAGATGTAGTAAATCCATCGAATGGACACAATTCTCAATACATAAATGATTGCAGCAGATCTTTGAATTCGATTACGACCAACAATATCATCCAAATAAAAAGTGTTCTTGAATATAATGATAGTGCAACATCACCAAAATGTCTATTCAAATTATTTGTTTTACATTAAAGGCATGATTCCCTCCGTTTTGAAGTTCATGCTCATATCAATAAAAGACTATTGCACATCGAAATCAAGCCATTAAAATAAAATGCAATTAAAATAAAGAGCATTAATTAAAAGATCTACTTTTATTGTAATTTTCGGCCACTTGATTTGGCATGGTTATAGGGTTCCCAGCTGGTTAGGATTTTATTTAAAATCTTTATCAAAGCACGAATATTGGGATAGCAATTAAACATAAGCAAACAGATTTGAAAAGAAAAACCTGCTGTTTAGGGCGAATAATAGCAAAAAAATTCTTATATTTATATAACAAGGCAATTGTGTAAATGTCTTCTTTGTGTTTGGAAGAAGTCATGACGTGTATTTTCCATGTAGTTTAAGACGCAAGTCGGAATTTTGCTTACATCAATGCAGAGCTATATTTCTGCCAATGTTTACATCTTAATATTTAAACTGGCTGTTGTTTATCCTTACTGAAAAAAAACGAAAACAAATAGGGCTCTTCGAAGTAACAAAAGCGAAACAAATAGTAAATTTGTAGCTATTTATATGGTGACTTTTTATGTGGGGCAATTATAAGATGAATTTGCATGAAGATATGCGTGAGAATATAGTTATTATTATACATGTAGTCTTTAATGACCCGTATTGAAGCCTTCTAGAAAATAACTTTGTCATGCACATACCTTAAAACAACAACTACATCTAAACAAAAGCTAGGAGGTAAATTAACGCAGGTCTCAATCAAACATTAACTAACACGAGATATACAGATATGTATACTATAAACTCGCATGGCGTGAACATGTATTTCTGATCAGATGCCAAGCTAAACTATAGGTGTAGGACGCGGCAGAAAAGATGCTTTTCTGTACTTCACGCTGAAGGGATTTAGATTTAGTAGTCATTTGACTAATAGCAACACGCGATCAGGCTTTCTGTGGCATATTATTCGAGTATTGTGAGCCATGTTACTATACTAATGTAACTAGCAGAGAGTCAAAATGTAATAGTCCGTTAGAAAACCTAGCATAAACTCACGAAAATACCAGACAGTACAACGGGATAAAAATAAGAATTCTTGATCAAATTTTTATACAAGCACCTCAAAATCAGATGTCAATTGTTTTATTTAATCGTTAACTATTCGTACCATATTTTGTTCAATGTATTTAAATTTGACATTATATCGATGAAAGTGTAAAATAATACGAAGTGTTTTCAAATTGTCTTTGTTTTCTCGAGTTAGCTCGAAAAGTTTAATTTAAAAACACAAGCGTGAAGATTTGTTCTTTCGATAATTAAAACTGAAAACAAATCATCATTCTCTTCATGCTTCGAAGTTGTTTATTCTAAATATAAAGTGACCAAAAGTAGTTAAAGTAACTGGGTTCAATATAAGGATTACAAAACAAAGAATAATATTGCTCGCTTATTAGTTTGACCCCAGTTACGAATCAATGCTAGTTAAGGAAAATAGATGAAAAATATATTTGCGTGTTTAAAATTGCTTAACGCGGCAGTTTTTGTTTTCATCAACAGATAATCTTTCAATACATGTCATTTGATCGATACGGCACGATGTTAGTCACGTAAACTCTATAAGGAATACGTTATAGCATGTGCACCGATCACCAGTTTATTTTAGGCCCTGTTCTATATGCAACTAATTTATGTTAATTCTGTTGCATGTCATCTGCCCATTCTGAATATATTAAGCTTAACTTAAAGTATTATTATGTACATATGCAACACTATTTGAAAATAATGACTGTTATATAGAACTGTGAACTGTACACCCAGTAACCAGACAAAATAATACCAACATTTTCATTCTAAGATTTAAAGAAAATTAAAGGTAGACCGCATCTTGTCTCGCGCGCGCTAAGTGTCAAAGGTCTTTAGAGTTGACTACAGCAATAAGTTGTTCAATACAGAAAGTTAATGACAGCTGGCGATAGTTGTTGTAAAAAGGAAAAGAAACATTTAGATTATACTTTCTAGGTCTTTTATACACACGATATTAACTGTGATCAATCTATACAAACTGCAAATAGCTACTTGTTAAAGCTGATATTTGTTTATAAAGCAAGATAACAAAGCACGTTAGAGTCATCTATGCGTGGTCACCCAGCCATGGCCCTCTGATAGCGTTTATGTAAAGACAGCTGTACATACCTTAAACGGTATACGGATGAGCATTTTATGCACCGCTCACGACTTTCAAATAGCTCCCACAACAATAAAACCTGTTAAAACCTAGATTTGATGAATTGGAAAGGTTCCGAAAAACATAAATACAATAAAATATTAAGGTATTGTAACTTACTTCATATCTGTAAATATGAAATGAGCCAAGTTTTCCAACTGCCCGGCACAACGAAAGTAAAATCCCTTGTCTCCCGGCTCGGCCTAACAAACAGTGTGCGGCGAGCAGCAGATCTGTAGCCGAATGTATAGAGGCGAGAGACGGGTAATATATTCTTGACAGCTACAAAAAACTCATTTCCATACCGACTCGTTATTTAAAAGAAGCTGTTGACGAGGGTTTCTCTACCCCGCAAGCTGACTGTTGTCTCGGGCCTGAAGTTTCAAATAAAAAAACTGATGCCTCTGGGAAGTGGAAGAATGTCCTTAAAACTATAACTAATTAACTCAACCGTGGCGCATAACACGCCTGACTGATTCCGAACTGGTTAAGTTTAATGGCAAATCATTCAAGTTATACACAAGGTAAGGTGTTGTTATGTAAATTAGAAAACCAAGTGACTTTAATAGCAGATCAGTTTCGCTTATACCAAACGCTCCCGAAAGGGTATACAGGGCCACCGACTGAAAGCAGCAAGTAATTTTACTGTTTAATATTTTAATTTTAAGTCTTATGTAAATAGCATCGAGACAATCAAATAGTTTAGTCACCATATCGATGGTCCACAGGCAAAACTATTTTTCTAAATGTCTCAACTAGTGGAACAAACGCTGAATGAAGGGAAATTGTAAAAGCTTTCCACATAGTAAAAATTACTCACAGATGGAAATTAAACAGAACCCACAAAAAAACATCAAACGCCGAACTAACCTTGGAATGGACAGATGAAGAATATTTTATAGTAGAACTGAATGTAAAAGCGTGAACGTAAAGCGATTAACACCTTGTAATCGACACTTTACAAATCAAAGTTTCTTATGGAAACGACCAATTCAGCCCAGGGTGCTATAAAGAACATGTCATCAAGGAACTCATCAACCCAGAATAACAAAATAATTATTATCTGTTTTGTCCTTGAAAGATTGATCATAAAGCACGTGGGTATAAATAAGCTGCACCAATTAAGAATAACCAACGTTGGTTTTCACTTTCGATAACAAATGCTGAAATATTACTTTTGTCGTATATAACTACTTTTGTGGTAAGCGAAACTTGTAGATTCGTACATAGTGCGATAAGGACGGGACAACGTTTAATTTAGTCGCCAAAATGTGGAATTCTGTGAATAAACTATTCTTCATTTTATGCTAATATCGAATAAAACGTATGGAGGATGTTTTCACGGTGAACTCCTTCAAAGAGTCAACACAAAATGTGATGCAAATAACAACAGGTCACCCATGTCATTCTCATATCGGAACTACTGCCAGTTAAAGATTAACTTAAATACACACGTTTGATGTTAGTTATGTTCATTTTAAGTGATATTTTGAATTAATTATTTTAAAAAACGTCATATCGTTGGTGGGGTGATAACCCACACAAACTTTACGTGTATTTTCCTCTTGGGGAAATGCGTATCGTTGATATTTGACCGTTTTAATATAAGGTGAGCAAATGTAGGTGATACAAGCATTTTATAATATCAAATAATATATCATAAAGATCATTACCTTTTCTTTTCAGTTTGTTCTAGTACTCGTAAAATCCATGTTATATATGAAGCGTGTCTAGTCTCCAAGGAAGTTTACAAAAATCACAATTTACACGCGGAAGGGACTTAAGTCAACCTTTATCTGAATTTTTGCTTGAGTCATCATCGAAAGTCTCAATATAGACTTAACAGATTTATCACACGAAAAAAACTAAGACCTCCACGTGAATATTATCATATGGGTAAAGAGAGTGCCTTAGGGTAGCACATACGGTCTAGCAATGGATTGAAAGATCTGAGATTTTCAATAGATATTCTTTAAAGGCAGTCATAAAGCTTTACACATGCAAGCTAGTTGTGACGTCGTCAGAGTTTGCTGATACAGGTCGGAATGTTAACGCCTATGGCGGGGCTAAAACAGTTGATTTAGGACAACTTCAAAAATATCTTCTTTTTAATAAATGTTGTTATCCAAAAGAGCTTACAAAGCAAGCAAGTAGCGTTAAACCAAAATAAAACAAATATCTTCATTTCAATAACAAGGTTTTGCTAGTAGCCATATAGAAGTTATACAAAGCGGCTGGCCTGACATATTGGTTATTTGAAATGCTGAAAATTCCCACAGCTCCGTTTTCAGTAGTATAGAATATGAGAAACTCCGTAGAAGGGAGGATAAGTTGGTATATATCAAATATGTAGGATTTATTATGGTCTCATAAGTTAAGCACAACTGATTATGACAGAATATAGCCAAAACATAACAGGTACAAAAAATAACATCTATGCCAACTTGACATTCTTGTTTGGAGTTTCAGATATTTTATGGAATAGACTATGGCCAGGTGAATATGGTAGTCCCCTACAAGAACCTCAATACAAACCCTGTTTTCGTAGATCCACTAACGTAGCTGAAATGGGCAGGGCTTGTGGTGGGAGGGTCTGACGCTCAGCAATTGATGTTTTTAGTTTCCTTGTAAGATTACATGTAGTTAAATAGATATCCTTCTTTATCGAAAGATGCGGGTGGTTGAGTGGGAGACTCCTGTGCCCTGGTGCTCTCATAGCTAAAGGGCACAGGATGCCGATTTGTTGTGATGTCCTGTTTTGTTCATGTTATGTAAATGTTTTGTCCTGTCTTGCATCGTTTTAAGGTGGTTTCCTTCACCGATTGGGCTGGCACGCCGTCATAAAAGTGAAATAAACCCCAATCAAACAAACAAATCATCGAAAGATCTTGGAGCAATTGTTTGGTGTTCATTTCTATAATCGGCAAACCTTCTACTGATTCGAATTAATAAAAGTAAAGCTGAACATTTTATTTCGACCAAATTGCATGGAAGTAAAAATGTACGAGTCCTCCTGCTGAGCTTAACGACTGTCTTTAATGCTCACTAATCAGAATAATTAGTATACCGTAATTGTATCCACCACATGAAATTTAACTTAGGAGCTAGCAATATGTCACTGCGATCGTTCATTTTTGGATACATAGGCCTAAAGCTAAGTATCCATGTACTTCGAAATCTTCTCACATTGGATACGCTACACGGGTTTAAAAAAAAAAAAAAAAAATACATATATATAAAAAAACACTAAAATAGTTTCCCGTCTCCAGGCAGGTTTAAATATAGGCCTACCGTCTTATTTCAGGTCAATTTCACGTTTATTGATTTTCAAATCTATTCCTGGCTCGTCAACTTTTCTTGAACATCGAGATAATGTTTGGGTAATTCCTTGCGGCTTTAATCTCCGATGATTCGCTTGTCAGATGAAATACGGAATTTGTTTCCGACGCGGGACAAATCTCTTCTCACCGACCAATCCTACTCATATGTATTGCGATTTACCAGTTTTTACATTAAATTAATTCTACTTTACCGATAACACTGCATTACAGAGTTGAATATTTAATTGTCACCCGTCCTGATTTATATTTATTTCTCCAATGTGTACATGCTTCTTTGGAATACAGCGCAGTCAAAGAAATGAAATAACCTTGAGCAACATCAATTAATAAATCAATGCACATGTTTCATCGACACGTCGAACACTGTTCTGTCAACGGATTTTCACAAAGAAAAATAACAGCGGAAATCACTGGTATTGGTTTGATGAACCAGATACTTTGATGTTTCCAATTCGACTTCCTCAACTTATAGGCGTGTTGTAGGATGTCGGACGAAATTAAGGTTCTAAAATAAGTAAAACTTTATTTGTATATTGTTTTATACAATTTCAAAGTATACTTCCCCAAATATTGTTTAATAAAATTTCAAAGTATACTTCCCTCAAGTGCTTTTGGTTAGTTAAAGCAACTCCAAGGCATCTTTACTACAATTTCAGTCACATACTTATCGAAAGAATATGGCCACTCTGACAATATTACAATGCCTTGAATTAAAAGATTGATTGGTTGATTGGGGGTTTACGCCGTAATAAAGGTTACTGGTAGTACAATTACACGACGGCAATTACACGAAGGGTGAAGGAAACTAGAATCCTAGGCGACGCCGGCAACATAGAAACCGTCACAATTAAATTACAGGACAAAAACAGGACACCCAACAAATCGGCTTCCTGATACTCCTGAGATCAGAAAGTAATTTTAAAGAAAAAAATTGCCAATCTTAATCCAACCGTATGACGTGTTAATGTCGCTCTAAAACAAGGTCACCGTATAACAAACACCTAGTTTATTTTTAATCTGACAGATACTTTCCTGAAATCACAAACAAAGGCGCACACAATTGTTACGTGAACGTGGTCATTTCCTCTAATATAAATTACGTTACATTGTTACAGTTACACGTAACAAAATTAGAGCAAATGACCACGCTCACGTAACAATTCTGCACGCCAATATCGAAGGGTTTACAACAGGAATTCGTAAGATTTACAGTCGTCTAGGTTATTCGAGTGACAAACATGATTTAACTGCCGATACCGAACATAGTAGTGCTTGTTGATGAGGTTTGCAGTACATTTATCGGACAAAAATAGCCGACAATGCATTAAGCAAGCCGCAATCATATTCATCCCACAGGGCCCCCGACTCAGTACCTCCTTGTTCCACTATTGACTAAGTTCATAATGCTCCAAATGTGCCGAAGGTAGCCGTTGCATGAAAACAAATTAAGGTCAAAATACAATAAGCTATAATATGTATCCCTGTCACAGTGAAGATATAAAGTGACGAAAGCTTGTAAAAAATGAGTTATGTATCCACACAACGCTCCGGAATAAATTTAAAGGTTTTTATTGGCGGTGCTAGAAGTTACCATGTGGACTGTATTGAGGCCTGACTGACGGAAAATTAGACAAACATTCAAAAATATATAAGCTACGAGTTGATTTTTATATTCTGTATTATAACTTTAAACAGTATCAAGTGTGAGTCTTAACAAGAAGGAAAACATATCTCTATTCATGGATAAATTATATTCTCACGAATTGGCCAAATACGTCTAAAACCAATAGAAACCATCACGCGAAGGCCAAACGCGTGTCTTTTTGGCGTGCTCTACCTTCATAATAGATGTATGTATATCAAGGCAAGCGTAACTTGTCTGGGTGAATTGTGTTATTAGTTTGGATAAATAGTTTCACAAGCTGGGTTTAGCTTAAAAATCAGCCCTTGTACCTTATGTGTGTCATCAATACACAGTAAATACATCTTCTAGGTGTATCACTGTTGATTAAACCTACAAGACCGATCATATAAAATCGGCATTTTGGAGCCCCTAAAAAATATGACTAAGATTGATTTTCAACTTCCGGGTATATTAAATCCATCTTAAATGTTTTTGTTATGTACCCAGCTTCTAGACGTTTGTATAGTTTCAATCTCGTTCCAAGAGTACTTATCATTACAAGCCTAAAAGGAAATTTTATTTTTGTACGATACTGAAGCTTGGTTGTGTATTTGTTTGATTGGGGTTTTACGTCCTATGGTTATTTCTCTCATATTACAGCCTGTAAGCCCTAACGGTGTCAGAAACCACCTTAAACGACACCCTCAACACACAATATGTTAACAACGCGAAAAACAGAACACCACAACAAATCTGTTTCCTGGTGCCTCTTAGCTAAGAGAGCACCAGGGCATAGGATGCCTCCGCCAACCTCTTACATCTCGTTTGTTGATTTGCTCTTTGCTTTAGGTCCTACATGGGCGTTTTCCTCGTGTATATGGTGAAGACAGCCAGACGAAGACCTAAGAGGTTACTTTCACTGGCAAATCTCTGACAATGTCTTACTGACAATTGTGTTTTATAAAGAAATTTTAAAAGTATTTGAATGTTATATTACAGATAATCAATTCGGAATATTCCATTATATATACTGTGGACAAAAGACTCGAACCTATAACTGGTATAATGAAAGGCTCAGTAGTCAAACAATCCAGCCAATTAAGACACGGCGCGGCTTTAGTCAAGATGCACTGGATGATACTAAGCTAGGAATGAGTCTGGTGAATTATGGCAGCTCAGCTGGTTTAGGGGGCAATCTCTGTATCAGGAATTTTTATCAAGACGTTTAATAAAAACAAGTTCTTCCTGGAGGCATTGTTAAATAAGTCGCGAGTTTATTAAGGACGTTTTGATCGATGACTTTACACTGTCTTATATTTTATTTACTGTTAACGTTAGCACGTGAATTGTTCTAAGTTCTTCAAACCGCCTTTGCGTTAAAGCTGTTGACAGTAGCTTGGGTGTGTCGGCCATCGTTTATATAAGTTTATGTATTCATATTTGACGGGGTCTTTCAGTTTAGATGACAACGAAATCGTTTCTAAATTTAGCTTTTTACATGTTAACCAGAAGTTTAAGAACTGAATGTCTTCTGACAGTTAAAAGGTTAATTGGTCCAAATGTTTCAGATAAAAATGTAATCAATAAGAAGTTTAGATATTAAAACAAGACAAGATATTAAAAAAGAAGGTTTTTGTTGTGAAGTAATTTTCCAATTGAAAGTAGCCAACATGTATGCCAGAAACGGAAGGCGGTTATGAATGCATTTATCTGAAGAAGAAAATACTTCTCGTTAGACGCCATGGTTGTCTGAGCTCCCTTGGTTTGAAATTCTTCTCTGCACACGAGGTAAAATGTGATTTATATAATGTTTCTGTCGATTTAAATAACAATATTCAAACTTCACTATGTAATATCCTCTTTATAATACATATATTTCTAGGATACAGTAATTGTTCCAAATGAGGAATCGTGATAGTGACTTGTATTTGTGCCGTGGTGGTCTCAGGGCTAAGGGGGAATCAGGAAGCCGGTTTGTTGTAGTGTCCTGTTTTTTGTGCCTTGTAAATGTGTCGTGGCGTCTTCTATGTTGTTAGCGTAGTTTTCTCCACCGATTGGGCTGGCACGCCGTCATATTATCGAAATAACCTCAAGAAGGGCGTAAAATCCCAACGAAACAAACAACAAACAATCAGACTTGTATACGCGCTTCGTGAAATATGTCCATGTATTATCTTAATCTCGTGTTACATTTATTTTTTTACCCGGTATCGTTTTCTATCTGGACGTAACCTTCGATTACAATAATATATCGATCAGAAGATTAACAGATATTATTTTCCGTTGTGTTCTTCTTTGTATGATATTATAACACCTTGCAGAAACAAACCTTTTTTTTACTCTTTGGTATCTGGCTTAATCACTGTAACTTGAACCTCAGCCGAAGGACATGCTAGAAAAAAATTACTTTATTTTCCTCTACAACTTTTGAAACAATAAATGATATACACTTATATACAAAAGACACTTTTTAGTTCCAAAGACAATTACAGATATCCACACTAAATGACAATTGTTACAGGGCGATGCAAGATTTGTATTTAGTAGCCATAGTAACAAGTTCATAAAAGTTTAATTGTAAACGCTCACAACACATATGCTATGGTTAGGATATTTTTGCCTAAAATATGACGATTACATACCATGTTTATTTTATTTGAGCACAACTTGTGGAACCATCACTCTATAGTTTCTCTTTTGCCATAGGTGTGTGACGTGTGTCTATCCGTCACTGCGTCGGTACAACGATTACTATTTGATCCAGATGACTGGGGACTGTTTTATTTGGGTTTGGGTTTATGCTGTTTAATCACCCACGATTCGTGTCCGAGCTAACCATCAACGAAAACCGCCAGATCACACTGCATGTACACAAGGTCAATTCTCTGGTTCGACGATACCTATTGTGATTAAATCAACCTGATTTGAAAAAGTCGGAGAGTTCGTTTGACTGAACTGACTTGATTGACTGATGTTAAACGCCGTCCTAAGATATTTCACTTATATGACGGCGGTGTATTCTAAAAGCAAGCCGTCACACTAACATAGCCAATTTATGTGAAGTCAATTTAAATTATAGCTCTGTTGGAAAGATAATGTTCTTTCATTTGTAAGTATGACAGTATGAATGTTATCTGAACACAATTTAATAATGGTTTTAACCAGATTGCAGGACATCCGAGAAAAAAAAATATATACCATGCATCAATATGACCCATTTGACGCATAAACATACATAATTTTATCGTTTTTCTTCTTCAAACGGACCTACCCTGTCGTTAAATGTTTTCATATATTGCTTTAGGGATTTCCCCAAATGCTAAACTTAAACTGACTTCGGCTCATTAACTTGCAGTCTAAGTATCATATAAAAAGGCCAACACCCTCAAGGTCACGACAAATTAAAATGTATGTCGGATCGAAATTTGATGAGCTTTGTTTTGTGAAAGTTGGTATATATTTAAAAATCACGAATACATATCTATGCCTACCCATCGAAGCTCATGTTATCAACCGGTCTTACGCAAAGAAACAGCATGGATTATAGAATTTTATTACTGCGTTAAAGCGATATGGCTTATGAGGTAGAAAATTGTTGACAACTGCGTATAGTTTATTTAAGGTACCAACAGTACAACTCATTAGTCGAAAGGTACATCTGTGGGAATGTCCACCTTTTGGAATTCATACAAGTTGTGCATAACTTCAGTGTTCAATGCTTATGAATAATTTACTAAAAAAAAGAAAAGAATACCCAGTTGACTTTCCAATTTCTAAACATTGATATAAGTTAATATTTGGACATGTGGCATTCCAGATACTATGTCCCACAGTCTATGGATATATTATTGAGTTATGTAGATGTGCACCATAAACGCGCACTAGCGCTAAGAACATGACCCAAACGTGATGTACACAAGTTTTCTTATAATTCCAAAAGTCTTATATAATTCAAAACGCATCTTTCGTAGATTTGTCTTTTCTGAAGGCCACATTTAGCTATACCGTGTTAAGATACTTTTCAATGGCGTGTACATTAAATTGGCTCTGTTAGAGTTTAATTGAACGTGCTTTGCCTAAATGCTTTTAATGCAATTAATAATACAGACAACACCAAGACGTCAAAATATGTATGACTTTAGGCAATGATAATAAAGCTTTAAATATCTTCTTCTTATATCAGTAAATTTCTTGAGGCCAAACATGTGTTGATCTAGGACAAGAAAAGTTAAAATGATGAATGGTTGCGACAGACCGATACACCCAGCAAAAAGGGGTGAATTTTCCAATTTACTTGGGTGAGCCAGGGGCCTCGTATGTTGGTTCTGTAATTTTTTCTCTCCAATTCCCGCGTTTTTTGTAATGAGTCATTCTTTGTAATGAGTCTGCCTTTAGCGGGTCATTCCGCCTCACTATACAACGCATATGTTAACAAATAGCTTTCAACTTATTATTCTTCCTTGATATTGTATATTTGTTCAAACATGTAACACCATTAATGATTAAAAGACAAAAAAAAAAAAAAAACAGATTGGTAAAAAATTCATTTTATGCAAACTCTATTTGTTATACCTACAGTAGGTAATGTAGTATACTTGAGATCGGTCCTTTGCTTCCATTGTCCATCTTGTATTGAAGGCCATTAATGTAGGCAATATTTCAGTTTTGTTCAAGCCATGGTTTAGCTGAACCCAGTGGAGTACAGCGACACTTTAAACAGTGGATGTGATTTTCGCAACAATGAAATGCGACAGTCTCAGCTGCATACAAGTCTGTTTTCCCCCCTTGGTGCTTTACGTCATAGCCAATGATATTTTACACAGAGTTATGAGTCGCTAGTTTTTTCGGCAAACAAACATTGAACAAAACAGACCAGACTACCTTAAGGCAAACCAGGCCAAATGCCGCACGGTGCGAGCTGACAGTTGAAGATTCCAATATTATGCTGTTGGGGCTCAATGCGCCGCGGGCGAATAAAAAGGAAAATGTTACCCGAAACCGGACAAAATAAGACCTAATGGAAACATTGCGCTAAAAACTGGTTATAACAAGACGTATATAGTAATGTATGTCATTCTTTTCATATTCAGCACATTAGCAAAACGAAAAATTTATGAAACTCAATGCTTATTTTTAGAAATTTAGTTCAACCTGTTTTCTCTGGCAAATTTGAAGGGTGACTGTTATGTTTCTATCATTGATAACTATACATACATTTTAGGTACCGGTGATAATTCGAACAGATTATATATTTACCGCCTGAAAAAGAGTTATCAGCTCCTGTGTAATTCTGCAATTTCATCAGATCAGTAGGTTATTGAGAGACACGACACCTTTTGTAGCGATAGCTATTTCCGTAGGTAGCCTGAAGAAATTAAATCTTTAAGATAACATTACTGACATATTACGTGTCGCTACACTAATTTACAGGTATCTGGTTTTATATTATTATATAGGCACCGACGTTTTAATGATACTTAATCACTAGCATTTAATTATATATAGCCATTGGCTATTCGAGTTACGAGTTCTAAATTTAGTTTCAATAAAGAGCGTTGAATTAAATATTTCACTGTTCGCATTATTGGAATTTAATTTAAAAAAATGCAATGTTACCATTAATAGTATCGGCGTCAGATCTATTTATATAATCCCATCTTAACTTTTGAATTTCTTAGTCATTTTTTAATAGTTGTCTACAGTCATATTAGTAATGAGAACGTACATGTTTATAAAACATTAAATACGTTAGGAAAACTGCGTTGGTTTGTTAGTGGTTGGTTTGTCTGGTATATAGACTAGTGGCGATAAGCATCGAATGCACGAAACGCTTTCTATACCAGCTTTGTTTTATTTCGTATGAGACACCATTGTTGTCACATGGCATCTAGCTTCCATCTAGCACTGTAATATGAAATTTGTATCACCAAAAATGAGAAGATACTTCCATCTATTGATGGATTGTAATTAATGAAATAAATGTTCGTCTTTTTTAAATTTTGCTCGACTACTACATTCTCGCATTACTGACATCACAGAAACTAGCAGCTGCAAAAAGGCCAACAATGACATATCTGCGATGCTATATATTCCGCGAAGGGCTATCCACGATTTTGAAACGGTTTCGTTGGTGTGCATTGCGCATGTTGCTGATTGCAAATTACGACCTACGTAATTCCAGTCGATAAATATTTTCGACAAAATAAGGTAAATTTATGCTAAATGCGTATCTGCAAAGACAAAAAAAAAAAAAAAAAAAAACATTAAGAAGATTTATTTTGTAGGTGTGTTTTCTTAAATCGTGATTTTAAAGCCTTAGATGCCGAAAACAACTATGGAAAAAACGTTAGCCACTAATGGCACTGGATTGCGAGTGGTCAATGTCCAACCAACCTTTTTTAATCTCGTATTCGATGAACTATATTAGATGTGCTTGTGACTATCTCAACTCAAGCCCAGTCGAAAATAATCTAATTTTTTCCCCACAGAGCTAGAGACTAAGAATAACATGTGACAAGTTGTATTTATTTCATTTTGTTTGACATTATGTTTTTGTTTTACAGGAAGCATAAAATGAAAAAATATATAGCGAACAGGTCTATTTTAAATCCAATTTATACCGCATGACTCTGCGACTGAGCTGTTTGATTGAGTGGGCTTTTTGAAATGTACAATTTATAACATTGGATTTTTTACCGCCTTGACAGGTTAATGCGCACCGCCTTTCCGTTTAACCAAACATAGATTAAATTCTATTTCAAAATTAAACAATCCACAAAACGAGTGAAACGCTAATTGGTATACCTACTTTGAAATGAATATTCAATTGAACTAACTAACAGTATTTTTATTTGTGGCTTTTATATCGATACAAATTTCTAGTAACTCTTCTGGTATTCTGTGTCTATTTATTGTGGCATGACGGCGACTCGGAAATGACACCATGCTTAATTTTGTTCACTCTTTTTATTCTTTCTCTGTCCATTTATAATCGTATATTCAATTATATTAAAAATGGTGCATGTTTTTGTCTGTACTTATCTGTACTTTCCTGGTGAGTTGAAGTGGACTGATATGTCTAAATTACACAATATATATCAAAGAAACAAAGCCGATTAATTCTGATAAGAGTAGTTATGTCAAGAAATGCCAACCACATTGCATTTACGATAAAACATGTACTTAACTACTTTAAAGCGCTGATTCATCCCGCGTGTCGTTTTTACATCATCTGTTGTGTAAGGTACAGCCAAACATGCTGCCATAGGGCAAATGACATCACATAAGCAACACTGAGGCTACTGAAAGTAATGGGCTAACCGCAATCTATATTTATGCCCAATCTGAGATGGGTCGTTGTGACTTCATCAAACTTAGTAGTTGGCAGTAAGACTTGTTTTGCACTAGTTAACTCATTTTAACACATTCCAGGCTTGTTGTAAAGTATTCAGAACTTTAAAAACCTTTATCTGCTCTTCCTAATTATTACCTCAGAGAGTTTATCACAATTAACAGACGCCCTCGTCGAAGGGTTGGGTTCTCAAACTGAAATCCCCTTAAACGACTTGATAATTGTCAATTGAGATCACAAAACTGTACTTTACTTCCCTAACATCTCTAACAAAAATACTTTGATACTTTTGTAATTCGAAGAATAGAATCCAACAATTAAATTAAAATGTTAAACTTCACAGACAAATGTACGATATTTCGAATTAGCAATTTTGACTGGTTCTACTGTTCAGAAAAGAAAGAGGAAAACAAGTGTATAATCCAATGAAAGTTACCAACCAATTAGTTAAACACACAGGATAAGTGCCTAGGGTACAAACACTTTTCCCATAGAGCAACATTAATACTAACATTTTTCATTGAATCGTACGTCATTAGATGGCACCCTCATATCTTCTTTCATGTTACTTGAATCATGCAAGGCGACAAACTGCTTACGTGGAGGAGTAATCTAAAGTGCACGTTTCTAGAGTGTATGCTTCTGTTGATAATGTATCTGCGATATTCTGAAAACAATGATCACATAAGACAAATTATAGGTGAGGTATGACACTTGCTTCTGTGTATATCCCCAGTAAAATAATGCCCGAGAAAGAAACCCCATCGAGCCTGCCTTCAGTTGTTAGTGGCAATTCCCCAGACACACAGAACAGCCACTTAAAGATTGGATATGAAAATGCATCCGAGGACGCAGACCATGCACTCCACTAAAATGTGTATTATTTATAGATATGTCCAATTGAACTTGGCCTATGGTCCGTGTCGCTTCCGGAGTAAGAAGTTACCAGCGATATCATACCATATGTTCATTTGTAAAAGTCCGAAGCTGATAGATGAATTGTCAAAGGGACACGGACCACCTATAACCAACACATATCTTGCTGTACGAGATGTATTGGAAGAAACTTTGTTGAAAATGAGCCATGCTTTCCTAAGTAATGCTGTCTTAAGACATTTTGGTAGACAGAAGTGAATTCTGTATCTTTTATTATCGGCAAGAGCTAATATGTTGACGATTTATAATTACAGTCGACATCATTTGCGCGCCATTTCTTCTTTAATGGTTTATTTTTTCTTAAAACAGACACGATGTTCTCAATACTTTAAGCTAAATATTGTGAGCAACGCCATTCTTCCAATCGAATGGGCGCATCATTTAATATATATTTATTTAATATATAGTTCAATAATAAGGAAAGTAGTACATTTTGGAAATTCAGACTTACTACCTCATCTAAAAGGCACCTTCCTAAAGTAACCAAAAATATTTTGTTATTAGAAGATTCTAATTTGGCTAGAGTTAACTTACAACCTCACCCTGATATCCAAGTACAATGTTTTCCAAGTGCAACATTCAACTCCTTTCGGACAATCTCTCAAAGTTATGAAGGGCCTCAACCGGAAATTCTTATACTAAATGTTGGAAGAAACAATAAGAAAACTCCGAGGCCAACGCCGCAACTGCGAAACATGATGACTAGTATTAGGCATACTTTCTCCAAATCTCTTTTGTATTTCGTAGAGCTACAATCATCATCAAAATTACCAACCATTGACATTTCGACCTTAAATGATCTAAACTCTGCAGCTACCAACATGACTAGACTAAACATAATTCCCAAAAAGAGATCCATCTAAATTTAGAGTTTGTCGGGATCAAATTCATTGGACTGAAAACACAGAAAATTGCTTGTACGAACATTGGCTTAAACACGTTGGTTTAAAATATATTTGAGTAAAGGAAATGTCCACCCCAATTTCGGCTTAGGTACAAATATTGTAACCCTTACCAAAGATATCATCTTAACGGCATCAGATAGGTCCCTCGTTGACCGTGGCCTCTCCTTCGTCACATCCCCCAAGAAATAATCTGACAGAGATTTTAAGATTCAGAAATACAGCACTTTAACTTATTGTTCCTTGCCAATTTATTCCACTTCGTGAGGTTGTTAATTTAGCTTGCATTGTTGTGTTTATTAAGTACCAGGTAAAACAACAGGAAATTATGTTGACTTAAGAACGAAAAGAACCTAAGCATATAGTATGATTATATGTTATAAAACTTACAGAACAATTTCCCAACATGGGTACATGTGTGTGAAGATGTTTTTCATTATCTTGTTCTACTGACCATTATTTGTCTTTTCATACAATACGGTCTCACAAAATGATATCAAAATCCTCCAGAAGGGCTGTTTGTTGGTATTGTATTAAAGTCACATACTATAGTAGTAGTGGTGACTGCGATGTATCTTAACTGAATGCTTGCCAATGTTGTGGAGATACAACGAACAGATGTCTGAATGCATAAGAGAAGATAATTAAATTTTTTTTTACATGATCAGGTCATCTGTTTGGGAAGAAGAAATACTATCTCAAGGGCCTACTTCTCTTTTATTTTTTTATATACTTTCTGGAATTGAATATAACACACCAGCAGTTATCGCTGGAAACATGAAAATATAAACAAATCAAGATATAACCAACTGTCGAAAAGCCTCCCAGAACACGAAACGATACTCATGCATAATATCTTTAAATAAATGACATAGGAAGGGATATATAAAATCCATTGATAATCCACTGTCACTACACTGTTTGTGGGAACCCACGACAGTTGTGTGAAGACTGAAACGAAAGGGACGTGCGTTTGTTACGGTCAAAATCGGCAATTAATGCCAGTACGTTTCTGTGGCATACGAATCGGTCTACTCCTTTGCACTTTTTCTGCAGTTTTATGTTTTTATCCACATCGAATTTGACACGTTGTGTAGTTGTTTATCATGTTTATATGTAAGTTAGATTGGCTAAGTAATGGCAGTTCGAAGAAAATTCTTAACAGGCATTCTAGCGTAAACATAAACGATTTTAATAGCGTAAGTAAACGTTGAACACAGTGCAAAAAATGCAACTATAGATGAGTGAATTGTGGTAATTGAGATAAATGAAGGGCAATCGACTGTAAAAGTAGACCACTAACATAAATTAAAGGCGTGGTTCAACATGACCGTGGCTTAAAGATTTCCCAAAGTAAAACACAATATTTTGCAAATTGGCATGAAAACGTTTTGAAATCTTAACAGCAAAAATGAAATTTGTAAATTGGAAAATGATTTGGGCTTTCAGAACAATCCACCTAGGGTGAACGTGCTTATCTACTACGCCGAAAAGTCTCTGGCACCCTTCTCCCCTGCATTCAGCCCCGTGCTTTATTGAAAAATTTAAGCTGATTACTCGCTATAGCATCATCAGTACACTATATTGACAAACTTTAGCCATACAGTATATTGAACAATTTGATGTAACCTAACATAACGTTAGCAGTACACTATATTGACAAACTATGTTTTGAATTTTACATCACCATTTGTCAGAAAATGCAGAAATCATCAGATTAATCGCCATTATGAATTTTATAGTTGATTCGAACGAGAATTAGTTAATCATTTTGTTGTAATATATCCAATAGATTAAAAGCATTTTCAGCTATTATACACCTGTAACTGTAAAGCATATTTACATCATTAACGTTAGTAAACCATAGCTAGGACTGTGCACATGCATCTATATCTAGATAATGCTCTTATTACAGTTGTGAAAGACGGAATGTTATGTTATCTAAGATGTTGGGATAGAAGACCGCGATCGACGCCGTAAAGAACGAAGACGGACGTTGTAATTTGGGTTTGAACATCTCATTCACAGATTGGTTGATATCAACACAATAATTTAACCATAACACTGTCCTGAGTTATTTTACAGTATTATCGTCCTTCATTAAGCTATTTATATTTTAGTTCACTGACTACGTTTAGGAATGTCTGTGAAACCATTTTCATTAACAATAAGTTAACTTCTCGACGTTTTCTAGTTCAGAACTTGTACAAATCCATATTCAACAAACGTCCAAATCCTTGTTATATAAATCTAAGATAAAACCTTAACAGACAACTTTCGTATATGGATGAGATGCAATCACTTTCAACCAAAGGCAACTCATAATTTCCTTAAGGTCGTTAATCAACGCTGAAAAGAATCTTCATTCTCTTGCAAGAGGCGAACCACTTTGCTTCCAACATTTTGTTCCAACACAGCTCAAACATGTGGCGGACATGCCAGTGGATGATCTTACTCTAAAATTTAAATATACAAAATTATTGAAAATTGTGACTAAAGTTATTGACTGTGTCATCTGGTCGATATTCAGTGGCTATTTCTGCATTGTCGGTCTTTTTTGCCAACACTACATTAGTGGTTTTGACCAATCCTTGCTATTTAAAGTGGATCGAATGTCCTAGTTTAAAATGACTAAAGAAAGTATCTACAGGAAATCGTTTTTGGTTAATTTGAATTGTTCCATATGACAATTCAATCATCACTATGTTAGTCGATTTACGACAACATTTCACATTTCCAAATTCATCATTGTGACCAAGATAGGATGTTAAATGAACAGCAAAATCAGCAATGGCGGCATTAATGATGTAAAATCCCCAAAAGCGCAACAGATTTGAATAATGATGTGGACAAAACATCACCAAAAAAATATATGAAACAGTTCAAAAGTCAATTGCGCTAATCACCGAATAGTGTAATGAGTTTGATTTATGTACATCAGGTGATCGACACCGCCCTTGGCAGCATCAAGAGATCAGACGTGAACGTACAGAATCGGTTCAATGTTTATGTTAACGAATTCATAACATGATGTCAGTGTATCGAATACATAACAATAGACAGATTTATGTTTGTAAATATTCCACACACGTCTGTCGTTTGTTACCAGATTATGATGGCTCGCGAGTTGACATTATCTTAACTGTCTTAGATGATTGATACACTGGCTTCATTTAATGAAATTCAAATTAAGTTCCCAGAGGTTGAGGATATAGGTTTAACTGAAATGTTAAGTCAGAAAGTACACACAAGTGGAAAAAATTGTAACTTGTCCCCTCTCTCTTTCTCAAAAATACTTATATTTGCTGCAATCTGCGAAGCTACGATTAAAAAGAATATTGATCCATGTTTTTTCTATGCCTTCAAGTGTCCCATGTACTGAGAAAATATACTTTTCCCGCCACAATCGTCCAGGCATATAACCAAAATGGGATTTGTCCCTCTGGTAATTCTTGGCTCATAAATACATCAATAAATTGGACAGTGACCGTACTGCATGCCTTCGTAACTGTTGTCAATAGTTTCTAGCATTGGTCAGCATAGTACTTCTCGGTTAAACAATCTATTTAAAAGTTAACTACACATGTCAAGATGGAAAATGGGCACCCGAAGCACGAACCCAACGGTCCACTATGCCTATGTTGAAAGACGGCCTCGACAGACAGTTTGTGGGACCAGTTGGTTTGATTAGGAACTACTTCCTAGGGCCGAGTTCGATTGGTAATCTGAAAATCAGGACCAACCCTTGGTCAGCCCAGTAAAGATGGAGGCTCGGAAAATGCAAGTCAGCAAATGTTGGTTATATTTTTGTTGTCATCATCTCATGCTGAAGTTACTGGGTTGTTATTGCAATGTCGATTATGGTGGCCAAGTTTTGCAGCTGATTTATGACTCGTTCAGGAAATAAAGCCTCCTGCACAAATTCACGGATACCATAACATCCGAAGTGCGCTGTGTTGTTCGCAATTTTTAAAAAACGCAAACGCGTCCAATAGGAACTGTAACCCACTGCGCCGTTATATTCATACGTCATCGACGTCATACATAATTGGAGGTCCGGTTTGTAAATGAAATTATAAATATGCTAATATTCGGTTATATGTCTTTCGAAATCTATGTTATTGGTGGGCGATACGTCATCTTTTGCGACCAGCGCGATAAACATTGCACTTCGGCTTTGATAATCTTTCAGAAAATTGACGCCTATTGCAGTTTAATCTGCATATAAACTCTGCTGGGAGTTTTAGATAATGAATACACAAAACGTGTGGTTGTTGCCTGCATTTATTATTGATGTGAATTTTGTCATGATGTGAAAAGCTGAATATGAGTTAACCCAGCCTCTCTGTGTTATTAAACTTTTTACGATCTTATCTTCTAGAACATTGAATTTTGTTTCATTAAACTTCAATTAAGTCTGGGCCAGAGGGCCATCTGTCTATTTGAGGAGAAGCCGCCAGGTTATACGAGTCTGAGTTATTCATAAGTATTATACACGCTTGAAATCATCCAAAACCCATAACAATTTTCCTTTTCATACAATTTAAGGTATTTCCTCTTATGTCAGATATCATTTGCCTAAATGGAGTCTACGGGACTTCCTTCTTTCGTGAAAGAAACGGTATCTGCGATATGCAAATTCAGTGTCACATTCAACAACTCAACTATGATTCTCTACAGCAATGCACTCAATGCCAACGGGTTAAAATAAACAACTTGTTTATGGAGGTTGGTTTGATAGCAGGAGTTAACTGATATTATTGCGTCCTGCTAATAACCTGCAGCCAATAGTTCTATAATTCCTTATATGACCCGCATTTAATGACACTGTAAATGTGTTTAATGTATTTACTCAGTCCGATGGTTTAAGATAAAGATTTAGCTAAATACAGTAGACTTATAGCAGTAAGGGGCAGTATCATATAATTTACTACACAGCACACCCGGCGTATAGAAAGGACAACCAGTTTGTCCAATTAAAATGGAAATTTCCCTTCATTGGCAATGCTGCTCCGTGACCACCGAAAGCATATGCGTACCTTTCATATCAGATTAGTTGACAGCCTTCATTGACTGCCATGTTATTCCCCCCCCCCCTAAGATTGTTTTTACATTTCGCCGTTTTACTTCTAAACTACTGTGAATTTTGCAACACAT